>CM028360.1:15592010-15880639 GCA_016618105.1 Dendrobium huoshanense
AGTGATAAGACATGTCTCTAGAGGTTACCCTCCAAATTTGAGCTCATTTGGAGGATTCTAACCCTTTAAACTTAATCCAACTCCAAATGTTGCAAAACCTTTGAATATTTACAATCCATACCACTAGGCCTTTCACCTAGTGGAATTTGACTTTGGATCCTCCTTCAAATCATTTGATCCCTCTTAATACCTTGATATTAAATTATTAAGCAATGATCTACATCTTTTTAGATTCAATTTGACCCAAAATTGACTTGAGTCCAAAATGACCAAAATACCCTTAAATGGAGATTTTTGGACTTTTGGCCTAAACTCAACTTGATTTGACTTATCAACCTTTAAAATCTTCTTCAAATATCATTCCAATGGATCCTAAATGACTTTAGGAACACATGGAATCCAAACTTGACTCATGGTTTGACCAGGTTGACCAAGTCAATCATGGTTGACCAAATCAACCTTTAACCTACACACTTGTCAAATTCAATTATTCAACCCATTTGAATCAAATCAACCTTTCAAAATCATTCAATTGGACACTCATGATATGTCCAAAGACTTTCAAGTCAATCCTCATATTAGGTTGACTTGGTCAACTCATTTGAAGAGGTCAAAACCCTCTTTAACTTCATGTATTTACTTAAAAATTCAAATCTTTGATCTCAAACTCTTGGCCACATCATCAAGCCACCTTGGCAATCCATGGCTTAGTCTAGAACCTGCTCAAACATGATGTGATGTGACACATTTCCTCCCCTAATAGTGCTTAAACCACCCCCCTTTAACAAGGCTTGGCATTGGTTCATCCAAATGGGGAAAAAGGTGTGGTCCCTCTTCACACGGACCAAGAGATGTCACTCTCAACCACCAACCCTATTTCATAGCTTTGGGCAGCATAGGGGACACTTGGCACTCATCCAAAATCACTCCAAATCAAATCTCAACCATCCAATCCAAAAGCCAAAGGTAAAGTGATGGAAAACTTGACCTAAAGGTGGCTTCTTCATCATTCCCTCTCATATGATCAAAATCTCCAAACTCCATCAGCCCTCAACCTTACAAGAGCTCCTCCCATACACTCCAACACATTCCAAGGCCTTCCCAAGCTTTTCCCAACCATTTCCAAGCCTCAAATCACTATTTTAGTGAGGAGAGAGCATTCTAGAGAGAGAAAGAGGACTTTCCAATATAACTTTCTATCTAGCAAGATCCGGCTTTTGGCGTCTTCTTCAATGTTGTAGAGGATTGCTGCAGCTTTCCAACAAGCTAAAGATCTCAAAAATCCGACGGTTGGATCGTAAGTTATACTCATTTTAAGTTTAAATTTTATTTTGAAACTGTAGCGATTTTACAATGAATGGAGCCTCCAAACTCCAGGCATTGTAAGATCATATTGCCCTCTAGCTACAGTTCAAATTTCGTGCAATTTCGTTGAGTATTTTGAAAGATATGAGCGTTTAAATATTTCTATTCAAAATGAACTAGAGCAGATCTGGACCGTCCGATCGACGATCAGACGGCTCAGATATGGGTATACCGTGCGGCTTCCTCCATGTTTGAACGTGGGTCATCCCCTGGTATGGGAGGGTGACATGGCGTCACGCCACGCCGCCACGTCACCGTCAACTGATTTGACCCAAATTTGAATAAAAAATGCTTTAAATGCTTTAAATCTTCAAAAATTCACAGAAAATCAAGTTCTCCACCAAATGGGGCGTTCTTGGGCTCGTTGGAAAGATAATCTAATGTAGTATTTATTAAAATTAAATATATATTGATTTGATTTCCGTATTATGACATATTTGAGTTTATGTTAATTTCATTTATTGCTATTTTCTCACAATCCAGTGATCAAATGAAGCCCAAATTTTGGTGGATAGTTATTGAGTATTTAGGAATGTTCAACAATTTTTCTAGGTTCATATGCTCAATAGATTTCTGTAATATGAATTTTTAAGGTAAATGGTCTTTTTTGGACCCTAAACTTTGAAAATTCATAACTCTTTAGGGTTTTAGTATTTTGCTGTGATATTTCTGTGGTATGATTAAATTTATGTCAGGGCTAGACACACCAAGTTTCATGCCTATTTAAATAGTAGAGACACCTAGGAAAAATAATTAAGAAAATATCTAGAAAACTTAAAAAATTCATAAGGGATTGTACACACACCCAATAGAAATGAAACTTGAACAAAGTAAACTTAGTGACATCAGGTACCTTAGGTTCAAATTTTACTCAATTTTAAGGTCATTAGGTTAGAAAATTGAGCATGTCAAATTTCAGCTCCATTAAGGACTTAAAAACTTCAATAAATCATCATAAATTTATATTAATTCCAAAAAATATCAATAATACCTCTAATTAACCATATTTCAACGCTTAATCATTGAAAATTTAAATTCCATTAATTTGACATTAAAATCCATTTTAATTTAATTTTAATCAAAATCAATATTTAATCAATTTTAATTAATTCAAAATTATTAAAAATCCCAAAAAAATCTTTAAACACTTGCTGATCTCTCCTTAGATCATTTCTAATCTTTGGAGTTGATTTCAAGAAGTTTAAGACTCATTTGGGTTCAAATCATTAAAAGGGCCCTTAATTGAAATAATTTAATAATTCCAATAAATACCCAAACTTCTAAAATTCATAACTAATTGTAGAAAATTCCAAATCAATCAAACTCAGTGACTAATGAATCTAATTAAAATATAGTATTTTTCAAAAATGTCAAACCCCCAAAATCTAGTCAAAGTCAAAAAGTCAACATTTTGGTCAACTCTAGGTCAAAATCGGGTCAAAACTTCCAAAAATCATAACTTTTGATAGAAAACTCCAAATTGAATGTGCCACATGTCTAACAACTCATAATTAGGTCTAGTATTTTAATAAAATATAAACATTCCAGAATTTGAGCTTAATCAAAAATTCAACTTTTGACCCTTTAATTAAATGATTAAAATATTCAAAAATTCTTAAAAATTCCAAATCACTCTAAAACCCCATAGAATATTGGTTTAATGCTTAAAACACTTAAAAAATCCTTTAAATCATAACAACCACCCTAAAAATGAAGTTTATTGGTTGGACTACTCCGGGCTGCGGGGCTAAGTGTCCTAAGGAGACTGGTTCCTCGAGCCTGGTGGCACAACGCCACGAATGGTTTCTAAGGGGTGTTAAATCTTAAAATAGATTAATCTTTAATTATTTAACTTTTTTTAAAAATCTTTAATTCAATTACATTAATTTGGTTTATCGGATGGACTACTCCGGGCTGCGGGGCTAAATGTCCTAAGGAGGCTGGTTCCTCGAGCCTGGTGGCACAACGCCACGAATCAATTAATGTCAAACGTAAATTAATCAAACTTTAAAAATTAGTAACTAACTCATTTCTTTATATTAATCCACTCTTTTAATTCTAACCAATTTAAATAACTTAATCAACCCCGATTACTACTAGTAGGCCTACGAGGCTATTAGCTTAGCCCCAAGGAAGGTGAAATAAACTTCACGACCTCTGTGTGAAACAAAGGTAGTAATCAATTAACTTCTAAAATATGTTTAATTAAAATTCTTAATTCATTAATACTTAAATTTTAATCTAAATTCCCTTTTAAACCTTAACAAACCCAGACTTTTAGACAACTTCAACTAATAACCCACTTTAGGATCTACCCCAGCCACACGACCTTTCTCACACACTTTAGATGATGTGCTAGGACAACCAACTCTAGATCTAGGTTAGGCCGGTGTTTACTTTACTGCTGTGTGCCGGATGTTTCGTAGTTTTCACTGCATGTTGTGGATGAAATTGCTTTGCTGTGTCTGCTTACTTTTTCTGTACTCTGTGGATGGATTGATGTGTTTGGCGACTAGATTACCCTTAGGTTAGGTACGATCTGAATGTTGACATAGTTTTCTGCAGGTGGCCACGCTCATGCAGAGCAATACAAAAAGGGGTCAAATCAAAAAATGCATAAATATTATAAACTCTTTGCACAGGTGCTTCAGCTGCTAAAGCCCCCAAATCATAAAAAGAGTGTGGCCAGTATGTTTATTTTCTTTTCTGCTCATATACAACTGCTTGGGAATAACTGTTTTTTATATATTAATTGCTTAGGATACCCCTGCAGGTGAGTCTAGATTTTTATTTTGATATCAATGTAATTTGTGTTAGTGTCAAGTGTTGTGAAAGTTGATTTTGAGTTGGGATACATAGATCCAAAGCTTGGATTCCAAAGAGGAAAGGATACCCCTTTAGGAAACACTCCTTTTCCATTTGAAAATCCAAATTTGGATCATACCTTTTCCTTACCCAAAGAGGAAAGAGTGGCCTTCCCCCTTAGAGGGAAGTGCCCTCTTGTCCATTTGGGTAATCCACTACAAAGATTCCAAGAAGATTGAAGAAAGGGAGTCCAAAGCAGAAGAAGATTTGAAGATTTGAAGATTGAGAGTATCCCACTCAAAATAACTTGCGTCATTACTAGGTTTAGAATCCGGGTAATTATCAGTGGTGCCCGGCCACTTTACTTTCTGTAATATTCTGGTTTGTAATAAGCAAGGCAATTTTGCCTATGGACATTTATTAATTAATTTATATTTGATATGATGATTTGATTGTCTTTAGGATTACTTGTTTTTACTAGTTCTTTGGCAATTGCATGCCACTTTTTATTTTCGCCAGGATACGTAAGACTCGTGAGGGTGTGAAAGTTTTCTACTCATAATTTTAAAAGTCTAAAATTTTAGTGAGTTTAAATAACATAGAAAGATAACAAATCTAGGGAATCAGCTGGGGATCGACCCCGGGGTCGCATGCATATTTCTGCACTTCTTCTTTTCTTGTTTTAGACCCTTCCCCGCCTGCGGGTAGAGTCCGGATAGTCTGATCTATGAGGACGAGGTGCCGGACCTGGGGAAGTCCAGTCTTCTAAAAAATTATTTTCTAAGCCTGTTTTTAAAGTTTCAAGCATACTTGATTTGGGAATTGTTAACTAGCATGCATTGCATTAGAAATGAATCAAAAGAGTCAAAATTTTAATTTCATCAGTCTTAGCATTTTAGCACCCAACATAAGTCAAAGGGGCCAAATAGGAGAATCTCTAGACATCGGCCCCAACTCTTCAAAACTTTAATTACAACGTCCCTATCACTCTTTCATGAAAGACCGGACTCATCTATTTTAAATCGGTTAGGTGGTTAGCTAGCTCCCCAATCCAGGCCGGGGTAAGTCCAGATCTTGCACTGCATTAGTTAGGATCGGACGACTGTGGTCTAGTGTCCAAAATAGATTTAGGATCCGAGGCAGATCTTTGATTATAAGACCCCAAACTTTGGGAATATAGTCCCAAATTTCTAATAAAATACTTAACTCTAATTAAAGCTTTATTTCAATACTAAAACATAAAACCCAACACTTAGATTAAGTTGGGATACTTCCGGATGGTTCTGGAATCTCTAAGTGTCCCCTACCTCTTCCCCTTTAATTCCATTAATAACTGCTCAATTTTGATACATTCCCTTTTGAGTTACCAAAATTCATCTCTTTTTGATATCACTCCTAGAAATTCTAATAAAATTTTGCCACTATTTTAATCGAGATTTTTCGTAGGGGATTTTATCTCCCTACGATGTAATTATCTACGAGGGCTTGCGCTCGTAGGAGATTTAGAACCACACACACCTGATTTTAAAAATTAATTTTTCAAAACTCAATTGGATTTCTTTGGGAGAACTTAAAATACTAGTGATCATTATTATCATATTTAAAGAATTATCATCGAACGATATTTTCTCCCTTCGGAGAGATATATCTTTCTTTGATAAGGCTTTGGATGTGAACCTAACGATCACACTTCTTGAATATTGTAGCTGGATATTCAATTGAACCTCATTTTGACCCTTCGGGGTCATATGAATTTCTCTTTAGCATCCGCTCACAATATTCAAGATGAATTTCATAATTCTAAATCTGAACGCCGTTCTGAAATTTTATTTTCATCTTTCGAGGTGATATATTCTTTCTAACAGGATGATTCAATTTTAGAATTAGAATTTAACTTTAACTCCCAAAGAAAACCAATATTTTCAAAACATATTTTCAAAATTCCACCAACAAAAAAATGGCACGCCCGGACCCTAACTCTCTCTCTCCACTCAAGCCCTCTCAAACCCAGCCCCTGTTCCATTGAGCTCCCCAGATATCTCCCAACATATCCCCATTCAAACTCCGGCGATCAAGGCCATCTCCGACGATCTTCCGGCGAGACCTAGCTTAATCCATTCAAGGAGTTTTTCCACTCGATCCAGGCGATTTCGGAGCACGGAGTCAACTAGGGATCTACACTTGGACAATCTACAAGCTCAACCATCCTTTAAACGGTCCAAACCGTCCATTGAATCGCTGTAAATCTCTAAACCTAGTTTAAGACACCTAGTTTAAATAACTTTTGATTCAGTGTATCTTAGGCTATAAAATTGCTTCCCCAAAATTTTTGTTCACTATCTTAATCCATGTTTTAAATTTCGTTTAATTTGATCATCGGGTTTAAGAGAACGAGCCAAAAAACCGTTCCTAGCACGTTTTTGTAGCCTGCTTCAGGTGCGCGTCGTCTGGACCGTTGATCACGAGATCAACGGTCCAGATCGAGCTTTTTCACTTTCTGTTCCGACCGTGTATCCGATTCGGGGTCCATTCTTTGGTCTGGCGATATCTGGGCCATCCATCCCAGAATGCGGGATGAACTACCTGCCGTCTGATCCCGTTTGATCGAGATCGAATAGCGGAGTTCGATCTTCGCCTTTGGATGGAACTGGCGGAGATCCAACGGTTGCGGGATGAGGCTGACGTGGTTAAGTGAACCGCGTCCCGCGCTCTGCAGCCGATGCGTGGATGACCGCCGCCTTCCACGTGGCATCCCGCCGTCGCCGCGTTTTGGCTGGTCAAACCAGAACGCGCCACCTGTCCCATTAGCAGCCGCCGATTTAATTAAAGGATTTTAATTTAAATTTAAAACCTTTTAATTACAGAAACTTTAAAAATTAATTAAAAATTATTTATAAATCCAAAAATTAATTTTAAAATATCAAAATCTTTAGAATTTTAAAACCTTTCAAATGAAATTAAAATTACTTTGAAATATTTAATATATCTTAAATAATTTTAAAATATTTAAAGTTTAATATTTTTAATTAGTAATTAATCAAAATAAATCAAATTAATTAATAATTTTAAAATAATTTATTTTGAAATTCATTTCAGATTATAAAAAAATATTTTAAAATATAATATTTCAATTATTCTTTAATATTTTAAAATATTTTAGATTCTTTAAAACTATTTAGTTAATTAAATAGTAAATTCATATTTAAATACTAAATTAAATATTGACTAAGATTTAATCTCTAATTTCAGAATATTTTATATAAATTAGAGGATCTCTCAAATTAAAATTATTATTATTTTAATTATCTTATTTTAAACCATATATTTATATATTTAAGTATATATATATATATATATTATGAAATTTATTTTAAAATTATACTTACTTAGATAATTAAATCATGAGAGATCCTTTGAAATTTTAAACTTTGATTAAGCATACTTGAACAAAATTAATGGGGAATGGTGGTTAATTAATTAGCAATTATTTTAATTGTTCATTGGTTAATCCCTTAACTAATCAAATTTTATCTTGTTAATTGCATGCTTAAGGTGCACACACCACCTAGCCTAGGTTCTCCTAGATTTAAGGACTTACTTGCTTGGTATTGTGTATTGATGTTATGTTTAGTCAAGGGTTAGTCAAAACTTTAATTCAAACCTATACAACATAGCGTCATTAAGGACAATAATTAAGGACCTATGTCTAGAAAACTTGGAGAAATTCTAGAAATTAGGATACACATCATTTTAGCTTGAAACTTTAAATACTTGAACTTAGTGACATTTCAAGCCACTAGAAAAAGTTTCACTGATTTTTGGAATCATTAAGGTTATTAATTGATTTTCTCAAGTTTAAGCCTTAATTAAGCCTCTAAACCTTCCGGAAAATGTAATAAACTCAATTTAAATCCAAAAATTATGTTTGACCCCTCTAACTGACCATAATTAAACCCTTAACCAATGAAAATTAAAACAAAAATTATTTGACCCTTTAATTTTAAGTCAAATCTGACCTTTGGAGTTGATTACAAAAAGGGGTCAAATCAAAAAATGCATAAATATTATAAACTCTTTGCACAGGTGCTTCAGCTGCTAAAGCCCCCAAATCATAAAAAGAGTGTGGCCAGTATGTTTACTTTCTTTTCTGCTCATATACAACTGCTTGGGAATAACTGCTTTTTATATATTAATTGCTTAGGATAACCCTGCAGGTGAGTCTAGATTTTTATTTTGATATCAATGTAATTTGTGTTAGTGTCAAGTGTTGTGAAAGTTGATTTTGAGTTAGGATACATAGATCCAAAGCTTGGATTCCAAAGAGGAAAGGATACCCCTTTAGGGAACACTCCTTTTCCATTTGGAAATCTAATTTTGGATCATACCTTTTCCTTACCCAAAGAGGAAAGAGTGGCCTTCCCCTTAAAGGAAGTGCCCTCTTATCCATTTGGGTAATCCACTATGAAGATTCCAAGAAGATTGAAGAAAAGGAGTCCAAAGAAGAATGAGATTGAAGATCTGAAGATTTGAAGATTGAGAGTATCCCACTCAAAATAACTTGCGTCATTACTAGGTTTAGAATCCAGGTTGTTGTCAGTGGTGCCAAGTCACTTTACTTTCTTTAATACTCTGGTTTGTAATAAGCAAGACAATTCTGCCTATGGACATTTATTAATTAATTGGTACTTGATGTGATGATTCGATTGCCTTTAGGATTACTTGCTTTTACTAGTTTTTTGGTGATTGTATGCCGCTTTTTGTTTTCGCCTGGATACGTGAAACTTTTGAGGGTGTGAAAGTTTTCTACTCATAACCTTAAAAGTCTAAGATTTTAATGAGTCTAAATAACATAGAAAGATAACGAATCTAGGGAATCAGCCGGGGATCGACCCCGGGGTCGCATGCATATTTCTGCACTTCTTCTTTCCTTATTTTAGACCCTTCCACGCCTGCGGGCAGAGTCCGGATAGTCTGACCTATGAGGACGAGGTGCCGGACCTAGGAAAGTCCAGTCTTCTAAAAAATTATTTTTATAAGCCTGTTTTTAAAATTTCAAGCATACTTGATTTGGAAGTTGTCAACAAGCATGCATTGCATTAGATACAAATTAAAAGAGTCAAAATTTTAATTTCATAGTCCTTAGCATTTTAGCACCCAACATAAGTCAAAGGGGTCAATTAGGAGAATCTCTAGATGTCGGCCCCAACTCTTCAAAACTTTAATTACAACGTCCCTATCACTCTTTCATAAAAGACCGGACTCATCTCTTTTAAATCGATTCGGTGGTTAGCTGGCTCCCCAATCCAGGCCGGGGTAAGTCCAGACCTTGCACTGCATTAGTTAGGATCGGACGACTGTGGTCCAGTGTCCAAAATAGATTTAGGTTCCGGGGCAGATCTTTGATTATAAGACCCCAAACTTTGGGAATATAGTCCCAAATTTCTAATAAAATGCTTGACTTTAATTAAATATCATTTCAACCCAAAGTATAAAGCCCAACACTTAGACTAAGTTGGGACACTTCCGGATGGTTCTGGAATCTCAAGGTGTCCCCTACCTCTCCTCCTTTAACTCCGTTAATAACTGCTCAATTTTGATCCATTCCCTTTTGAGTTTCCAAAATTCACTTCTCTTTTTGATATCACTCCTAGAAATTCTAACAAAATTTTGCCGTTATTTTAATCGAGAGTTTTCGTAGGAGACCTCATTTTCTTACGATGTAATTAACTATGAGGGCTTGCGCTCGTAGGAGATTTAGAACCACACACGCACCTGATTTTAAAAATTGATTTTTCAAAACTCAATTGGATTTCTTTGGGAAAACTTAAATACTAGTGATCATTGTTATCATATTCAAAGAATTATCATCGAATGATATTTTCTCCCTTCGGGGAGATACATCTTTCTTTGATAAGGTTTTGGATGTGAACCTAACGATCACACTTTTTGAATATTGTAGCTAGATATTCAGTTGAACCTCATTTTGACCCTTCGGGGCCATATGAAGTTCTCTCTAGCATCCGGTCATAATATTTAAGATGAATTTCATAATTCTAAATCTTAATACCGTTATGAAATTTTATTCTCACCTCTCGAGGTGATATACTTTTTCTAACGAAACAATTCAATTTTAGAATTTAATTTTAAGTCCCAAAGAAAACTAATATTTTTAAAATATGTTTTCAAAATTCCACCAACAAAAGAAAATATTGGTTTTTTTGGGATTTAAATTTAAATTCTAATTCTAAAATTGAATCATCCTGTTAGAAAGAATATATCACCTTGAAAGATGAAAATAAAATTTCAAAATGGCGTTCAGATTTAGAATTATGAAATTCATCTTGAATATTGTGAGCGGATGCTAAAGAGAAATTCATATGACCCCGAAGGGTCAAAATGAGGTTCAATTGAATATCCAGCTACAATATTCAAGAAGTGTGATCGTTAGGTTCACATCCAAAGCCTTATTAAAGAAAGATATATCTCTCCGAAGGGAGAAAATATCGTTCGATGATAATTCTTTAAATATGATAATAATGATCACTAGTATTTTAAGTTCTCCCAAAGAAATCCAATTGAGTTTTGAAAAATTAATTTTTAAAATCAGGTGTGTGTGGTTCTAAATCTCCTACGAGCGCAAGCCCTCGTAGTTAATTACATCGTAGGGAGATAAAATCCCCTACGAAAACTCTCGATTAAAATAGTCGCAAAATTTTATTAGAATTTTTAGGAGTGATATCAAAAAGAGATGAATTTTGGAAACTCAAAAGGGAATGGATCAAAATTGAGCAGTTATTAACGGAATTAAAGGGGAAGAGGTAGGGGACACTTAGAGATTCCAGAACCATCCGGAAGTGTCCCAACTTAATCTAAGTGTTGGGCTTTATGTTTTAGTATTGAAATGAAGCTTTAATTAGAGTTAAGTATTTTATTAGAAATTTGGGACTATATTCCCAAAGTTTGGGGTCTTATAATCAAAGATCTGCCTCGGATCCTAAATCTATTTTGGACACTGGACCACAGTCGTCCGATCCTCACTAATGCAGTGCAAGATCTGGACTTACCCCGGCCTGGATTGGGGAGCCAGCTAACCACCTAACCGATTTAAAAGAGATGAGTCCGGTCTTTCATGAAAGAGTGATAGGGACGTTGTAATTAAAGTTTTGAAGAGTTGGGGCCGACGTCTAGAGATTCTCCTATTTGGCCCCTTTGACTTATGTTGGGTGCTAAAATGCTAAGACTGATGAAATTAAAATTTTGACTCTTTTGATTCATTTCTAATGCAATGCATGCTAGTTAACAATTCCCAAATCAAGTATGCTTGAAACTTGAAAAAAACAGGCTTAGAAAATAATTTTTTAAAAGACTGGACTTCCCCAGGTCCGGCACCTCGTCCTCATAGGTCAGACTATCCGGACTCTACCCGCAGGCGGGGAAGGGTCTAAAACAAGGAAAGAAGAATTGCAGAAATATGCATGCGACCCCGGGGTCGATCCCCAGCTGATTCCATAGATTTGTTATCTTTCTATGTTATTTACGAAATCAGTTCTAGTAGCTCTCCCTGTATTTGCGGCTACACACGCCACTACAGGAAAAATTTCCATTACCGGCGGTTCATGGACCGCCGGTGTTACCGGCGGCATAGCCGGCGGTGTGACCGCCGGATTTTAACGGCGGCCTAACCAATGATTTTGCTACGTTAAGCTACCGGTACTAGCGGTGGTCCCTAAACTGACGGTAAACCGCCGGACATCAATATGATCCGGCGGTTTACCAGCGGCTTGGACCGTCGTTGATAAGTAATTTTTTACCGGCGGTCCAGATCGCCGGAAAGTCGACGGTAGAAGCCCTAATATGACCAGACCCGCGCCTCGCATTTCATTTTTCCTCTTTCCTTCTCTCTCTCGGTCGCTCTGCCATCGCCTACGCTCACCTCCACTCGTCCGACCGCCGCCGACGAATCTACTCCGACCATCGACCCCAATCCGACCGTCGCAAACGAAGCTTCTCCGACCAGCGACGGTTAAACTCCGACGTCCGACCTTCGACCTAGTCCGACCCTAAACCGTCCGATTTCTATTTTAAGGTTATTTTTTATGGTTTTTCTTTGACTATTTGTTCTCACTACACATTTGCAAGTGTTAGAGATATTTTAGATGATTTAGGTAGTAAGCAAAGATGTAATGTTGTAATCATTTTGTTAGATCTAATTTTTTTTATTAAGTGTTATTTTAGTTTAGGGTAGATCAATTTTATTGATTGTGACTTTGAGTTAGAGCAAGATAGAACGAGAGAGATT
Organism: Dendrobium huoshanense; assembly: GCA_016618105.1. Lineage (NCBI taxonomy): Eukaryota > Viridiplantae > Streptophyta > Magnoliopsida > Asparagales > Orchidaceae > Dendrobium > Dendrobium huoshanense. Next base: position 15,604,480 of record CM028360.1, read on the forward strand.
GAGGGAGAGAAAAGAGAGGGAGAGGGAGAGAGATATATGAGAGAGCAAGAGAGAGAGAGAGAGAGAGAGAGAGAGAGAGAGAGAGAGAGAGCGAGAGAGAGAGAAGAGTGAGAGGTAGAGAGAGAGAACAAGAGAGATAGATAAATAGCAAGCGTTAGAGATGTTGAGTCTAGTAATTAGATTGTTAAGCCTAAGTTAATGTCCCAAAGGCTACCAAGAGGGGGGTGAATTGGTAGTTTAAAAATTTTAAGCCCTCTTTTAAAATTATGTTGAACCGAAATAAAAATTGTTTTTTTTAAGTTTTGTAGAAAACATTTTTCAACCACAGAGTTTTTAAGACTTAAAAAAAATAAATTGCGGAAACTTAAAAACTATAAAGTAAATGACACCAGATTTATAGTGGTTCAGTCTATAACCAGACCTACATCCACTCCCCGGAGGCACCCTCCGAGTATTGCACTAATACCACAAAGTGACTCTCCTTTTGCACCCACAGCAAGGCGGAGAAGCCTTTACAAATACACACTTTTCACCACTACCCGGTGCAATAGAGAACCGTCGTCCCTTTTACATAATCCCCATTGTTGGCAGAGAACCGTCTGTCCTTTCACACTCTCCTAGTGTGGGCAGAGAACCCTTCCGTCCTTTCACACTCTCCAAGTATGGGTAGAGAACCCTACAGCTGTTCACACTCTCCAAGTGTAGGAAGCGATCCTTTCGGGTATTCACACTCTCCAAGTGTCGGCAGCGAACCAGATCTCCTTGACAGATCTTCTCACAAGAAATCTAGAAGGAAGAAAGAAAAGAGTGAAGTAATCCCAATTCACAAGTAGAGATTCTTACCTTTGAACTCCTAGTGAAGCCTTCACGATCCAGTTGTAGAAATCATCCTTTGAATGCACTCTCACACTCTCTCCTTTGCTATTCTCTCAAGAGGCACGAAGATCAAATGACAAAAAGATTTGGTGACAGTCTAATTTGGACTATTTATTCAAAAGATAAGAAAAATCGTCCAAAAACTGCAAGTTTTCAATTCTGTACGCAGTGGATCGTCCCGTACAATCATGGATCATCCTGGATGATTTTACTTAAAAGCTTTGAAACGACCCTATTTGTATATGTGTAAGAAATGTCTTCGTACACACTGATCGTCCCGTACGAACTAAGTTCGTCTGGTACGAACGGTTATTACTAGGTAGGTCTAGAAAACTGCTGAAAACCGTTCTAAGTCAGTTAATCGTCTGGATGAAAATTGGTTCGTCTGGATGAAATTTTTACAGAGAGCATATCATTTTCTGACGATAATTAATTTTGTCTGGACAAAAATTTTACATAGACCAGATCATCCTGGACGATAATTAATTTCGTCTGGACAAAAATTTTACAGAGAGCAACTCATTTTCTGACGATAATTAATTTCGTCTGGACAAAAATTTTACAGAGACCAGATCGTCCTGGACGATAATTAAATTCGTCCCGGACGAATAGGACTTAGAAAATTTTTCAAGCCAGTTCCAATTCGTTTTATGTGCTCAATAGGAGATAACTGTCTGATCGTCCCGTACGATCTGATATCGTCTCGTATGATCAGTATAATTTAAATATGATCTCCTTATGTGTGTGTGTATATTTTTATTCACTCAGTTACAATCACTCCCTTTCAAATTTAATTCAAAGAAAAATATAAGCTTCAAATTCACAAAGTATCTCATGTTGAATTTGATTTGAAGTTTTCGTAGTCTGGAGTCTAATTTTCCTGAAATATTAGTACACACAAGATCAAATACAAATCTTCTAAAATTGTTAGGAGATAACTACACATTTGAACACTAATGTTTGGAATCATCAAAACTATACAAGTTGCAAAAATGTAAAGCATGCAAATAGCAACTATTTTAACAATCTCCCCCTTTTTGATGATGGCAAAAACAATTATTGTTTGTATGATTTCAATTTAAACAAATCTCCTAAACTCTCCCTGAATTGATGAATACATGAAAATAAGGAGGCATTTTGAACCAAAGAACAAAATTTTTATTTTTCAAAATTTTTTTTAACAAAATTATAAAGTTAAACACAAAACCAAAATGCAAACAAAACAATTAAAATAAAATTAAAACAAAACAAAACATACAAACATACAAACACAATAATTTCTCCCCCTTTTTGACAACAATAAAAAGTGAAGAAGAAATAGACAAGAAATGTAAGTAATTATATGAAATTCATTTTAAAATTTAATCTAAATGATGATTGTCATAAGGTATGCAATCTAAAACTAATAACATTAGGTCAATCATAGAAATTCATAAAATTTAAGAAGTGATATAACATTGTAAGTAAGAAGAATTTATCAAAAACACGATTCAATTTAGACATTTGAATATAGAAAATCATTACAAGAGAGATGTATTAAAATTCTATATTTTAAAGTTCAATAGAATATAAATGAACATAAGATCAATTTGAATTAAGAGATTAAAAGAATTTGGAAAGAAGAGAATTACCACATGTGGCGCTTTGCGCATCTTTTTCAAATTTTTGGGCACATTTTTGTGCATCTTTTGACATTGGGCTAATTTTGTACCTCTTTTTCATATTTGTGAACATTTGCACATTCCTTTTGATTTTTGTACTCTTTGTACAATTTTCAAGAGTAATTGAGATCAAATCTTTCCAAAATCAATAATCTAAAATTTCAAATATTTCTAAGTGCATAAATATCACTTGAGCATAGAAATACAAAATAAGAAAACATCTATATTGCAATAATAATATTAACTTTTATGTAGTCTAAATGAATAGACATGATTTTAAAAGTTCTAATTATAACAAGTTATAAACAACTTTTAAATTTAAAAGACTAGATTTTCTAATGTAATTAATCTCAAATTACAATCTAATTTAAGCACAATTAAGATTAAATAAGACTAATGAAATTCATAAAAATTAACCACATTTCAAATGCAAACCAAATTTGAATCAAGTACAGCATGCATTGATATTAATGAAAAGGATTACATATTCATTTCCTAATATTAAAACAACTAATAAAATACACTGAACTTTTTAATAAAGACAAACTAAAACAACCACTAAGAATAAACACTAACACAACAAAACATTTAAAACAAAACACAAGTACAACAAATACAAAGAAATTCATCTCTCATTCTCTATTCTTCTTCTTCTAGAGGAGGAATGCCACTAAATAGATTGAAGTAGGAGGCCACCATCATAACATTGGTATTGATTTCATGAACTTCATTTCTGATAATACCAATGTCCTGTTGCTTCTGCAGGAGTTGAGCATCAATTTGATCAAATCTTTGATCAACATGAGTCTCAAGTCTATCAAATTTCTCAATCAAATTCTGATAATCTGTTTGAGGTGCAGAAGTTTGCTCTCCTTCTTCTTCTTCTTCAGAAGCACTTGCATGTGCTTTCCCTTTTTCCTCCTTGAAAATTGCTCTGAAATCCAAGTGAAGCCTTCTCGCTCCAGTGGTAGGAATCCTCCCTTGAATGCTCTCTTCCACTCTCTCCTTGGCTATTCTTTCAAGAGGCACGAAGATCAAATGACAAAAAGATTGGGTGGCAGTCTAATTTGGACTATTTATATAAAAGACAAGAAAAATTGCCCAAAAACTGCAAGTGTTCAATTCTGTACGCAGTGGATCGTCCTGTACGATCATGGATCGTCCTGGAAGATTTTACATAAACGATCTGAAACGACCCTATTTGAATATGTGTACGAAATGTCTTCGTATAGATGATTGTCCTGTACAAACTAGGTTCGTCCAGTACGAACGGTTATTACTAGGTCGATTCTAGAAACTGCTGAAAACTATTTTAAGTCGGTTAATCGTTTGGACGAGAATATGTTCGTCTGGACGAAAATTTTCCAGAGACCCGATCGTCCTGGACGATTCTTTACTTTGTCTGGACGAAAATTTTCCAGAGGACCAATCGCCACGGACGATAATTTATTTTCATCTGGACAAAAATTTTCCAGAGACCCGATCGTCCTGGACGATATTTAATTTTGTCTGGATGAAAATTTTCCAGAGGACCAGTCGCCACGTACGATAATAAAATTTGTCTGGACAAAAATTTTACAGAGAACCAATCGTCCGGTACGATAATTAATTTCGTCCTGGACGAATAGGACTTAGAAAAAATTTTTCGAGCAAGTTCCTATTCGTTCCATGTGCCCTATAAGAGATAACTGTCTGATCGTCGCGTACGATCGGATATCGTCCTGTACGATCAGTATAAGATTTTATGATCTCCTTATGTGTGTGTGTATGTTTTTTTATTCACTCAATTACAATCACTCCCTTTCAAAATTAATTCAAAGAAAAAAATGCAAACTTCAAATTAACAAAGTATCTCATGTTGAATTTGATTTGAAGTTATCGTAGTCTGGAGTCTGATTTTCCTTAACTGTTAGTACACACAAGAGCAAATACAAATCTTCTAAAATTGTTAGGAGATAACTACACATTTGAACAATAATGTTTGAAATCATCAAAATTATACAAGTTGCAAAAATGTAAAAGCATTCAAATAGCAACTATTCTAACAATCTCCCCCTTTTTTATGATGGAAAAACAATTATTATTTGTATGGTTTCAATTTAAACAAATCTCCTATCTCCTAAACTCCCCTTGAATTGATGAGTACATGAAAATAAGGAGGCATAAAGAACAATATTTTTGTTTTTAAAAAATTTTAACACAAACAACCACAAAGTCAAATACTTGCAAACAGAATAATCAAAACACAAAACACAATAATTTCAATAATTTCTCCCCCTTTTTGACAACAATAAAAAGTGAAGAAGAAATAGATGAGAAATGTAAGTAATTATATGAAATTCATTTGAAAATTTAATCTAAATGGTGATTGACATAAGGTATGCAATTTTAAACTAAAAATATTAGATCAATCATAAAAATTCATAAAATTTAAGAAGTGATATAACATTGTAAGTAAGAAGAAATTTTTAAAGACATTATTCAATTTAGACATTTAAGTATAGAAAATCATTACAAGAGAGATGTAAAAAAATTTATATTTCAAAGTTCAATGGAATATAAATGAATCATAAGATCAATTTGATTTAAGAGATTGAAAGAATTTGGAAAGAAGAGAATTACCACATGTGACGCTTTGCGCATCTTTTTCAAAATTTTTGGGTCACATTTTTGTGCATTTTTTTTGTTGGGCTTATTTTGTGCCTCTTTTTCACATTGCAAATCTTTGCGAATTCCTTTTGATTTTTGTACTTTTTGTACAATTTTTAAGATTAATGGAGACCAATTCTTTCCAAAATCAATAATCTAAAATTTCAAATATTTCTAAGTACATAAATATCACTTGATCATAGAAATACAAAATAAGAAATCATCTAAATTGCAATAGTAATATTAACTTTTATGTAGTCTAAATGAATAGACATGAATTTAAAAGTTCTAATTACAATAAGTTATAAACAACTTTTAAATTTAGAAAGACTAGATTTTCTAATATAGATAATCTCAAATTACAATCTAATTTAAGCACTATGAAGATTAAATAATACTAATGAAATTCATAAACATTAACCACATTCCAAAAATAAATCAAATTTGAAACAAGTATAACATCCATTGATATTAATGAAAGGATTACACATTTCATAATATCTAAAAACAAGTAAGAAAATACATTGAACTTAAAAGAAAAAACAAACATAAACACAAACACTTAACATTGAAACTGACACAACAAAAACATAAAATATGAATACAACAAACACACAGAAATTCATCTCTACTGTTCTGGAGGAGGAGGAGGAGGAATGCCTCCAAGAAGGTTGAAGTAGGAGGCCATCAACATTACATTGGTATTAATTTCATGTACTTCATTTCTAATATTACCAATTTCTTGTTGCTGCTGCGTAAGTTGAGCATCAAATTGATCAAACCTTTGATCAATGTGAGTCTCTATTCTATCAAAATTTTCAATCAGATTCTGATAATCTGATTGAGGAGCAGAAGTTTGCACTCCTTCTTCTTCCTCTTCTGAAGCACTAGCATGTGCTTTTCCTTTTTCCTCCTTGAAAAGCAATCTGAAGGAAGCATCATTATAGTATACTGGCTCTTCGTATTCTTCATCAGGATGCACTAAGTTGTATTTCTTTTCCAAAATGTAAGTGACTAAGTGTCCTAATGAGATGTTCTTTTTCCTCTTCTGATCTGCATGTCCTATTTCTGAAAGCCCATAGATATGATCTATGATAAGTTGGGATTCGTCAATAGGATGACCTTCCATAATTAAAAAGGTTAGAGCAGAAAGGAGAGGGGTAATATTAATCCTATCACCAGCTTTAGGAATGATTGAAGATCAAAGGATATGCTGGATGATTCGGGCATCCCTGGTCATTCCAGAAACTCTAGCAACATGATAGGTTAGACCAATTTCTCTAATAACCCTATTGACTTCATACCATTCGAATTTGTTTTCATTCATTAGGGTGTTGGCTCTATATCCCTCAGTTCTTAAGTTCAAAAATGCACCAAGGTTGTGCTTTGTGATTTCAACTTTTTGCTTGAAGACATAAGAACTAATGGAAGAGTGGTCGGAATTAAAACTCAAGTTCATTAGGAAATAGTGGTAGGTTTGCTTGTTGTAGAAGTGGATGAGAGAAAGTATGAAATGAAATTGGGTTGAGGCAAAGAGGTGCATTACCCTAAATTTTAACTCACTTTGGATTAAAATGCGCGAGGGAGTTATTTTGGCGGATGCAAATCGAGGAAAGGATTCCTCATTCGCCTTAGACAGGAAGTTTTCTGAGGCATTCATATTGGGTTTCTTCACCAACACCTTTTGTCTCTTGCTTGAGCAGGCCATTGTCGATTTGAAGTAGAAAGGGATTGAAAGTGAAGTTTGGAAGTGTGATTGTTAAGTTAGAAAGCCTTCATATTTAAAGAAAAACGATACATTCATCCTGGACAAAAATATTCGTCCTGGACGAAAATCATCGTTCGTCTGGACGAAATTATTTCGTACGGACGATCCAATTCGTCCAAAATGTAACGGCTTTTTGTAATAAACACAACTTACGATGCGTCTCTTCGTACAGGCTTTTTGACTTGACCGATTGTATAGACAAAATATTTTCGTACAGACGATCAGAAAGTAACTCGTTTTAATGTCTCTTGAAAACCGTCCCCTACAATGAACCGACATCTGTTCGTATGGACGAACCAAAAATTCGTACAGATGAAATCCATATTAAAAACTGTCTTATCTACTCAACCGCTCCATTCAATCGTCCCGACGTTTGAGAAAAAAAAAATTTTTGTCCTGGACGATCGTCAGATCGTACAGACGATCTAATTAAAAACTGCTCTCAAAACGTACGGTTAAAATTCGCGCAAACTGTTTTTTCACATATCGTCCCGTACGAAACCAGATTCGTCCCGGATGATTTCCTCTAATTTTTGAATTTTGATTTTTAATTTAAGAAAATCAAACTAAACATTCAAAAATACAGGAAATATAAAACAAAACCATAGACCAAAAAAAAAAATTCATTCAAAACACACAAAATTTCACAAAATCAAAAACAAAACAAAACAAATATCAATGTTGCAAAGACATTTTGTTTAGGCATTCAAATCAATAACACCAAGCCTTGTTCTTAAAGTACTGAAGGTATCAGAGGCTAAAGGTTTTGTAAAAATGTCTGCAAGTTGATTTTCAGTTGAAACATGTATGAGTTAAATTTCTCCCTTGGATACATGATCCCTTATGAAATGATGCCTTATATCAATGTGTTTGGTTATAGAATGTTTAATAGGATTTTTTGAAATGTAAATAGCACTAGTATTGTCACAATAAATTGGAATAGTGCCTATAGTTAATCCTAAATCAATCAACTGTTATTTTAACCAAAGTACTTGTGCCACACAACTTTCTAATGCAATGTATTTTGCTTCTGCAGTAGATAGTGCCACTGAATTTTGTTTTCTACTAGACCATGAAACTAATGAATTTCCAATGAATTGACATGTTCTAGAAATGCTTTTCCTATCCACTCTACAGCCAACAAAGTCAGAATCTGAGTAACCAATAATTTCAAATGAAGAGCTAAACTTAGGATACCAAATCCCTAACTTTTGATTTCCTAGTAGATATCTTAAAATCCTTTTCACTGCTGTCAAATGTGATTCTTTTGGATCTGATTGAAATATAGCACATAAGCAAACACTAAACATAATATCTGGTCGGCTAACAATTAAGTAAAGTAAAGATCCAATTATCCCTCTAAATTTCTTTTGATCAACAGATTTTTTCTTAAGGTCCTTATCCAACTGAACTGAGGAACTCATTGGTGTACTAACAGGTTTAGCATTGTCCATTTCATATTTTTTGAGGATGTCCTTAATATATTTAGTTTGACTAAGAAAAGTACCTTCCTCAAGTTGCTTAATGCTAAATCCTAGAAAGTAATTTAAATCTCCCATTAGACTCATTTCAAATTCACTGCTCATTATTTTAGAAATATCATCATAAAGAATTTTATTTGAAGATCCAAAGATGATGTCATCCACATAAATTTGAACAATAAGTATATCCTTTCCAATTTTCCTTAAAAAGAGAGTTGTATCCACACTTCCTTTTTCAAAAGATCTTTCAAGTAGGAAGGTGCTCAACCTCTCATACCAAGCCCTAGGTGCCTGTTTCAATCCATATAATGCCTTTTTTAACTTGAAAACATGATTTGAATATTTAGAATTTTCAAAACTTGGAGGTTGTTCTACAAAAAACATCTTTCTCAATTATCACATTTAAAAAGGCACTTTTGACATCCATTTGAAACAATTTAAAACCTTTAAAACAGGCAAAGGCTAGTAAAACCCTAATTGCTTCAAGTCTAGCTACAGGGGCAAAAGTTTCCTCAAAATTAATTCCTTCAATTTGATTATACCCCTTAGCTACTAATCTAGCCTTATTTCTAATGACTACACTTGAGTCATTCATTTTATTTTTGAACACCCACTTGGTTCCAACAACACTTTGATCTTTTGGCCTTATAGTTAATTCCCAAACTTTATTTCTTACAAATTGATTTAACTCTTCTTGCATGGCCAATATCCAAAATTCATCAGAAAGTGCTTGATCAATGTTAGTGGGTTCAATAGTTGAAATAAAGGCTGAATGATTGACTTCCTCGTTTAATCCACGCCTAGTTCTAACACCCTCACTTGGTTCACCTATAATCAATTCCTTTGGGTGATTTTTAGAAAATCTCAAATCTCTAGGCAAAGGGTTTTCTCTTTTCAAATTTTCTTCCACATTTTCTTCCAAATTTAATCTATCAATCTTTTGGGAGTTTTCTTCAATTTCTTCTTCAATAACATTTGGCTCTTCCAAGTTTCCACTTTCATCAAATACAACATGTGTGGTTTCTTCAATGACTAAAGTTCTTTTGTTGAATACCCTATAAGATTTTCCAACACCTGAATATCCAACAAAAATTTCTTCATCTGATTTTGGATCAAATTTTTCTAAGGCAGATTTTCCATTATTATGTATGAACACCTTGCAACCAAGAACATGCAAATGAGACAAATTTGGTGTTCTACCTTTTAGCAACTCATAGGGTGTTTTATTCAAATTTGATCTCACATTCACCCTATTCAGAACATAGCATGCAGTGCTAACTGCCTCAGCCCAAAAATATCTAGGAAGCGAGTATTCTACCAACATTGCTCGGGCGGCTTCTATTAATGTTCTGTTTTTTTTTCAACTACCCCATTTTGCTGAGGGGTTCTAGGTGCAGAAAAATTGTGATCAATCCCTTTTTCTTTACAGAAATTTTCAAATCTTTCATTTTTAAATTCTCCTCCATGATCACTTTGTACAGAAATTATTTCACTCCCTAGTTTCTTTTGAATCCAAGTAGAAAAGTTTCTGAATTCCTCAAACGATTCACTCTTATGAGAAAGAAATCTAACCCAAGTGAATCTTGAGAAATCATCCACTATAACACATCCGTATACCTTCCCTCCTAGACTTACAGTGCCTACAGGTCCAAAAAGATCCATGTGTAGAATTTCTAAAGGTTTACTGGTCCTAAGATATTTATTGGACTTAAAAGAGAACTTCACTTATTTTTCTAATTGACATGCATCACAAATATGGTCCTTGGTAAAGTCTAGTTTAGGTATACCTCTCACCAAATTCTTTTGGGTAATTCTCCTAAGGTTTTTCATACTAGAATGACAAAGTCTCCTATGCCAAAGCCATGATTCATCAGAAATAGTTTTCAAACAAAAAGCAGTAGGAGATTGAATACAATTTAAATCTAGCATGTAGACATTGTTTACCCTTTTTCCATTTAAAACAATTTTCCCATTTAGGCTTATTATGCAGCTAGTAGGTAAAAATTTTACATTATAGCCCTTATCACATAGCTGACATATGCTTAGCAAATTATGTTTTAAGCCTTCAACTAATAACACATTATCTATGAAAAAGTTTTTCAAATTTCCAATCATACCTGACCCAACCACTTTCTTTGTGGTATTATCTCCAAGTGTAACCTTGACTCCACTCCTGGCTTCCAGCATTATGAATTGAGCAGTATCACCAGTCATATGCTTTGAACATCCGCTGTCCAGGTACCATATACTCTCATGAGGTCTTGTGTGAGAGTACTCCTGCAAAATTCTCAAATGTTAGACCTGGGAACCCAAACAAGTTTGGGTTCACCTTTATGAAATTTATAATCAGATGCATGTATGATATGTCTAGGTTTATGCATCTTAGTTTTCCACACAAAATTAGTTTTCATCTTTAAAGTGCAGGTGTGAGATATATGTCCCAAAAATCCATAATTATTACATTTAATATTAGGAAAAATATTCCTATGTTTTCTTTCATATGATTGTCTTCTAAGGGATTTCATGAATTTAGGATTTGTAAAATCTTCAAGTTTAGGGGGGGTCTTATTATCCTCGAGAGCTCTTATTGTGAAGTTTGTAAAATGAATTCATATCTTCCAAGATTCGATTGGTATAATTGATTCTATATGTCTTGCTCTCAGATTCATCCTTAAAATTCTTAAATTCTTTTTCAAGTTCAGCATAGAATGATTTTAAATTCTCAAAATTTTTATTCAAGTCATCATATTCATCAAGTAGTTTCATGTGGTTGTTATCTATTAAAGCATGATCTTTCCTAAGGATTTCGTGTTCCTTATTAAGCTCTTCCAATTCTAAAACTAAACTAGCATGCATGTTTTTCATTTTCCTATATACATCATGCATGTGTTTAGAAACTTCAAACAGTTCATCATAGGTTATCACATACCTCTTCTTGATCTGATTGTTCAACATTATCTACCATCAAGTAAAGGTTGGTGACTTCTTCTTCTTTTTCAGTCTCAGATGAGTCTGAAGCTGAGTCCGCCCAAAAAGCCCTTTGAAACTTCTTCTTGCCCTTCTTTGCCATTGGTTTCTCCTCTACCTTCTCCTTGCTAGGAGTGGCTTTGAGTTTTGGACAATCAGTCTTTATATGACCTGGTTTTCTGCATTCATAACAAATCACTTCATTAGAAACCTAGTCATTTCTGTTATACTTACCTTTATTTCTTTGCTGGCGTCTCTTCTGCTTCCTCTTTAAAAAGCTTCTGAACTGTCTAGTCATTAATGCAATATCGTCTTCATCCTCAGGTTGTGAGTATTCACTCTCTGACTCTTTCATATTTAGTGCAATATTTTTATCCTTTCTAGGTTCACCTGCATCAATCTTTCTTTGACTTACTCCTTGCTCATAAGCAATGAGTGAACCAAGAAGATTGTCAATGGAATAAATGTTCAGATCTTTAGACTCTGTAATTGCAGTAATTTTAGCATCGTAAGCAGTAGGTAAACAACGAAGAATCTTATTGATCATTTTAGCATTAGTTAATTCCCTACCAAGTGCATGCAAAGAGGTGACAATTTGAGTGAATCTTGTGTACATGTCTGAAATAGATTCATTAGGTTTCATGCAAAATAATTCATAGTCATGTAACAAGATATTGAGTCTTGATTGCTTAACCTCATTTGTCCCTTCATAAGTTATACAAAGTCTATCCCATATGTCATTTCTGCTTTTGCAAGTGGAAACTCGCATGTAGTCTTTAGATTTTAAAGCACAAAAGAAATTGTTTAAACATTTCGTATTTAATTATGCTAAGTCACGTTCTTCAATAGTCCAATCTGCATAGGGTGTTTCTACCCTAACTCCATCAACTAATCTAGTTAGTTTTGTGTAACCTTATTGGACTAGCATCCACATGCGATAATCAAGTGACTGTAAGAAAGTAGACATGCGTGTTTTTCAAAACACAAAAGGAATATTGTCAAATAATGGAGGTCTAGTGATAGAGTAACCCTCAGGTGTGTTTTAGTTTCCAAATATAGCCATCTACGTTAATCAAAAAGTAGTTCAAACTTATGATTTTGAAACGATGCTCTGATACCACTTGTTGAGTCTAGTAATTAGGTTGTTAAGCCTAAGTGAATATCCCAAGGCTACCAAGAGGGGGGTGAATTGGTAGTTTTAAAATTTTAAACCCTCTTTGAAGATTAAGTTGAACCGAAATAAAAATTTCTTTTAAAGTTTGTAGAAAAATATTTTTCAACCACAGAGTTGTTAAAACTAAAATTTAAAGTGCAGAAACGTAAAAACAATAAAGTAAATGACACCAGATTTATAGTGGTTTGATCTATAACCAGACCTACATCCACTCCTCAGAGGCACCCTCTGAGTATTGCACTAAAATCAATAGTGACTCTCCTTTAGCACCCACAGCAAGGCGGAGAAGCCTTTACAACACACTCTTTTCATCACTACCCGGTGCGGCAGAGAACCGTCTTCCTTTTACACAATCCCGAGTGCTGGCAGAGAACCATCACCCTTTTACACAATCTCCAGTGTTGGCAGAGAACCGTCATCCTTTTACACTCTCCTAGTGTGGGTAGAGAACCCTACTGCTGTTTACACTCTCCAAGTGTAGGCAGAAAACCTTTCGGCTGTTCACACTCTCCAAGTATCGGCAGAAAATCGGATCTCCTTGACTGATCTTCTCAAAAAAATCTAGAAGGAAGAAGGAAAAGAGTGAAGTAATCCAAATTCACAAGTAGATACTCTTACCTTTGAAATCCAAGTGAAGCCTTCTCGCTCTAGTGGTAGGAATCCTCCCTTGAATGCTCTCTTCCACTCTCTCATTGGCTATTCTTTCAAGAGGCACGAAGATCAAATGACAAAAAAATTGGGTGGCAGTCTAATTTAGACTATTTATATAAAAGACAAGAAAAACTGCCCAAAAACTGCAAGTGTTCAATTCTGTACGTAATGGATCGTCTTGTACGATCATGGATCGTCCTGGACAATTTTACTTAAACGATCTGAAATGACCCTATTTGAATATGTGTACGAAATGTTTTCGTTCAGATGATCGTCCTGTACGAACTAGGTTCGTCCAGTTTGAACGGTTATTATTAGGTCGGTTCTAGAAACTGCTGAAAACTGTTTTAAGTCAGTTAATCGTTTTGACGAGAATATGTTCGTCTGGACAAAAATTTTCCAGAGACCCGATCGTCCTGGACGATTCTTTACTTCGTATGGATGAAAATTTTCCAGAGGACCAATCGCCACGGACGATAATTTATTTTCGTTTGGACAAAAATTTTCCAGAGACCCGATCATCCTGGACGATATTTAATTTCGTCTGGACGAAAATTTTCCAGAGGACCAGTCGCCACGTACGATAATAAAATTCGTCTGGACAAAAATTTTACAGAGAACCAATCGTCCGGTATGATAATTAATTTCGTCCTGGACGAATAGGACTTAGAAAAAATTTTTCAAGCAAGTTCCTATTCGTTCCATGTGCCCTATAGGAGATAACTGTCTGATCGTCCCGTACGATCGGATATCGTCCAGTACGATCAGTATAAGATTTTATGATCTCCTTATGTGTGTGTATATGTTTTTTTATTCACTCAATTACAATTACTCCCTTTCAAAATTAATTCAAAGAAAAAATACAAACTTCAAATTAACAAAGTATCTCATGTTGAATTTGATTTGAAGTTATCGTAGTCTGGAGTCTGATTTTCCTGAACTGTTAGTACACACAAGAGCAAATACAAATCTTCTAAAATTGTTAGGAGATAACTACACATTTGAACAATAATGTTTGAAATTATCAAAACTATACAAGTTGCAAAATTATAAAAGCATTCAAATAGCAACTATTCTAACAATCTCCTCCTTTTTGATGATGGCAAAATAATTATTGTTTGTATGCCTTCAATTTAAACAAATCTCCTATCGCCTAAACTCCCCCTGAATTGATGAGTATATGAAAATAAGGAGGCATAAAGAACAATATTTTTGTTTTTTAAAAATTTTAACACAAACAACCATAAAGTCAAATACTTGCAAATAGAATAATCAAAACACAAAACACAATAATTTCAATAATTTCTCCCCCTTTTTGACAGCAACAAAAAGTGAAGAAGAAATAGATGAGAAATGTAAGTAATTATATAAAATTCATTTAAAAATTTAATCTAAATGGTGATTGACATAAGATATGCAATTTTAAACTAAAAATATTAGATCAATCATAGAAATTCATAAAATTTAAGAAGTGATATAACATTGTAAGTAAGAAGAAATTTTTAAAGACATTATTCAATTTAGACATTTAAGTATAGAAAATCATTACAAGAGAGATGTAAAAAAATTTATATTTCAAAGTTCAATGGAATATAAATGAACCATAAGATCAATTTGAATTAAGAGATTGAAAGAATTTGGAAAGAAGAGAATTACCACATGTGACGCTTTGCGCATCTTTTTCAAAATTTTTGGGGCACATTTTTGTGCATTTTTTTTGTTGGGCTTATTTTGTGCCTCTTTTTCACATTGCAAATCTTTGCGAATTCCTTTTGTTTTTTTGTACTTTTTGTATAATTTTCAAGAGTAATTGAGACCAATTCTTTCCAAAATCAATAATCTAAAATTTCAAATATTTCTAAGTGCATAAATATCACTTGATCATAGAAATATAAAATAAGAAAACATCTAATCTTCTAAGGTTTTTCATACTAGAATGACAAAGTCTCCTATGCCAAAGCCATGTTTCATCAGAAACAGTTTTCAAACAAAAAACATTAGGAGATTGAATACAATTTAAATCTAGCATGTAAACATTATTTACCCTTTTTTCATTTTAAACATTTTTTCCATTTAGGTTTATTATGCAGCTAGTAGGTAAAAATTTTACATTATAGCCCTTATCACATAGCTGACTTATGCTTAACAAATTATGTTTTAAGCCTTCAACTAAATACACATTTTTTATGAAAAAGTTTTTCAAATTTCCAATCATACCTAATTCAACCACTTTCTTTGTGGTATTATCTCCAAGTGTAACCTTGCCTCCACTCCTGGCTTCCAGCGTTATGAATTGAGCAGTATCTCCAGTCATATGCTTTGAACATTCGTTGTCCAGGTATTATATGCTCTCACGAGGTCTTGTGTGAGAGCACCTGCAAAATTCTCAAATGTTAGACCTGGGAACCCAAACAAGTTTGGGTTCACCTTTATGAAATTTATAATCAGATGCATGTATGATATGTCTAGGTTTATGCATCTTAGTTCTCCACACCAAATTAGTTTTCATTTTTAAAGTGCAGGTGTGAGATATATGTCCCAAAAATCCACAATTATTACATTTAACATTAGAAAAAATATTCCTATGTTTTCTTCCACATGATTGTCTTTTAAAGGATTTCATGAATTTAGGATAATATTTAGGATTTGTAAAATCTTCAAGTTTAGGGGGGTTCCTATTATCCTCGAGAGCTCTTATTGTGAGTTTGTAAAATGAATTCATATATTCCAAGATTCGATTTGTATAATTGATTCTATGTCTTGCTCTCAGATTCATCCTTAAAATTCTTAAATTCTTTTTCAAGTTCAGCATAGGATGATTTTAAATTCTCAAAATTCTTATTCAAGTCATCATATTCATCAAGAAGTTCCATGTGGTTATTATATATTAATACATGATCTTTCTTAAGGATTTCATGTTCCTTCTTAAGCTCTTCCAATTCAAAACTTACACTAGCATGCATCTTTTTCATTTTCCTATATGCATCATGCATGTGTTCAGAAACTTCAAATAATTCATCATAAGTTAAGTCACATACCTCTTCTTGATCTATTTGATCAACATTATCTGCCATCAAGTAAAGGTTGGTGACTTCTTCTTCTTTTTCAGTCTCAGATGAATCTGAAGCTGAGTCTGCCCAGAAAGCTCTTTGAAACTTCTTCTTGCCCTGCTTTACCATTGGTTTTTCCTCTACCTTCTCCTTGCTAGGAGTGGATTTGAGTTTTGGGCAATCAGTCTTGATATGACATGGTTTCTTGCATTCATAACAAATCACTTCATTAGAAACCTTGCCATTCTTGTTATACTTACCTCTACTCCATTGCTGGCGTCTCTTCTGCTTTCTCTTTAAAAAGCTTCTAAATTGTCTAGTCATCAATGCAATATCGTCTTCATCCTCAGGTTGTAAGTGTTCACTCTCTGACTCTTCCACTTTTAGTGCAATATTCTTGTCCTTTCGTGGTTCACCTGCATCAATCTTTCTTTGACTTACTCCTTGCTCATATGCAATGAGTGAACCAAGAAGATTGTCAATAGAATAAATGTTTAGATCTTTAGATTCTGTAATTGCAGTAATTTTAGCATCATAAGCAGCAGGTAAACAATGAAGAATCTTATTGATCATTTTAGCATTAGTTAATTCCCTACTAAGTGCATGGAAAGAAGTGACAATTTATGTGAATCTTGTGCACATGTCTGAAGTAGATTCATTTGGTTTCATGCGAAATAATTCATAGTCATGTAACAAGATATTGAGTCTTGATTGCTTAACCTCATTTGTCCCTTCATAAGTTATACAAAGTCTATCTCATATGTCCTTTTCACTTTTGCAAGTGGAAACCGCATGTAGTCTTCAAATTTTAAAGCACAAAAGAAACTGTTTAAACATTTGGCATTTAATTGTGCTAAGTCATGTTCTTCTATAGTCCAATCTGTATAAGGTGTTTCTACCCTAACTCCATCAACTAATCTAGTTGGTTTTGTGTAACTTTCCTGGACTAGCATCCACATGCGATAATCAAGTGACTATAAGAAAGTAGACATGCCTGTTTTCCAAAAAGCAAAATGAATATTGTCAAATAGTGGAGGTCTAGTGATAGAGTAACCCTCAGGTGTGTTTCAGTTTCCAAATGTAGCCATCTACGTTAATCAAAAAGTAGTTCAAACTTATGATTTTGAAATGATGCTCTGATACCACTTGTTGAGTCTAGTAATTAGGTTGTTAAGCCTAAGTTAATGTCCCAAAGGCTACCAAGAGGGGGGTGAATTGGTAGTTTAAAAATTTTAAGCCCTCTTTTAAAATTATGTTGAACCAAAATAAAAATTATTTCTTTGAAGTTTTGTAGAAAACATTTTTCAACCACAGAGTTTTTAAGAGTTTAAAAAAATAAAATGTGGAAATGTAAAAACTGTAAAGTAAATGACACCAGATTTATAGTGGTTCGGTCTATAACCATACCTACATCCACTCCCCAGAGGCACCCTCCGAGTATTGCACTAATACCACAAAGTGACTCTCCTTTTGCACCCACAGCAAGGCGGAGAAGCCTTTACAAACACACTCTTTTCACCACTACCCGGTGCGGCACAGAACCGTCGTCCCTTTTACACAATCCCCAGTGTTGGCAGAGAACCGTCCGTCCTTTCACACTCTCCTAGTGTGGGCAGAGAACCCTACAGCTGTTCACACTCTCCAAGTGTAGGAAGCGATCCTTTCGGCTATTCACACTCTCCAAGTGTCGGCAGCAAACCGGATCTCCTTGACAGATCTTCTCACAAGAAATCTAGAAGGAAGAAAGAAAAGAGTGAAGTAATCCCAATTCACAAGTAGAGATTCTTACATTTGAACTCCAAGTGAAGCCTTCATGCTCCAGAGGTAGGAATCCTCCTTTGAATGCACTCTCACGCTCTCTCCTTTGCTATTCTCTCAAGAGGCATGAAGATCAAATGACAAAAAGATTTGGTGGCAGTCTAATTTGGACTATTTATTCAAAAGACAAGAAAAACTGTCCAAAAATTGTAAGTTTTCAATTATGTACGCAGTGGATCGTCCCGTACGATCGTGGATCATCCTGGACGATTTTACTTAAACGCTTTGAAACGACCCTATTTGTATATGTGTATGAAATGTCTTCGTACACACTGATCGTCTCGTATGAACTATATTCGTTCGGTACGAACGGTTATTACTAGGTCGGTCTAGAAAAATGCTGAAAACCGTTCTAAGTCGGTTAATCATCTGGATGAAAATTGGTTCGTCTGGACGAAATTTTTACAGACAGCAGATCATTTTCTGACGATAATTAATTTTGTATGGACAAAAATTTTACAGAGAGCAACTCGTTTTCTGACTATAATTAATTTCGTCTGGACGAAAATTTTACAGAGACCAGATCGTCCTGGACGGTAATTAAATTCGTCCTCGATGAATAGGACTTAGAAAATTTTTCAAGCTAGTTCCTATTCGTTCTATGTGCTCAATAGGAGATAACTGTCTGATCGTCCCGTACGATCTGATATCGTCCCGTACGATCAGTATAACTTAAATATGATCTCCTTATGTGTGTGTGTTTTTATTCACTCAATTACAATCAATCCCTTTTAAATTTAATTCAAAGAAAAATATAAGCTTCAAATTCACAAAGTATCTCATGTTGAATTTGATTTGAAGTTTTCGTAGTCTAGAGTCTGATTTTCCTGAAATGTTAGTACACACAAGAGAAAATATAAATCTTCTAAAATTGTTAGGAGATAACTACACATTTGAACAATAATGTTTGGAATCATCAAAACTATACAAGTTGCAAAAATGTAAAGCATGCAAATAACAACTATTTTAATAAGAGAGAGCGAGAGATCGAGAGGGAGAAAGAGAAAAGAGAGGGAGAGGGAGAGAGAAAAGAGAGGGAGAGTGAAAAGAGAGTGAGAGGGAGAGAGAGAGAGAGAGAACAAGAGGGATAGAGAGAGCGAGAGATCGAGAGGGAGAGAGAGAAAAGAGAGGGAGAGGGAGAGAGAAAAGAGAGGGAGAGTGAAAAGAGAGTGAGAGGGAGAGAGAGAGAGAGAGAGATTAAGAGAGAGAGAGAGATAGCGATAAATAGAAAGAAAGAAAGAGCGACTAGAAAGAGGGAGAGTGAGAGAGCGAAAGAGTGAGGGAGGGGTAGAGAGAGAGAGTGAGTGAAAAGGGATAGATATGAAAAAGAAAGAGGGAGAATGAAAACGAGAATATATGTGAAAATTAAATCCACTTATGCGCGCTTGTCATTTAATGGCCAACATTCGGCACCATAAAGCATTGCATGTGTCACCATCTTATAGAATTTTCCCTTAAGTTTGAGGGGGACTTTTCTATCGCACAACAAGCCTGATGCATTCCTCCATTTCAACCATCCAACTTTAATTATGCTGATAATATCCTCAACTTGAATTATGTTGATAATATCCTCATCTAATTTTAGATACACTTAAGTGAAAACCTTTAGACTCTAAGGTTGACCTCCATAATTCAAGTTTACCTTCAAATCCCTTCTCTAGTCTTATCAATTAGAAGAATAACATTAACAAAAAGCATACACAAAGATACATCCTCTTGCAAATGTCTAGTTACCAACAAAAATCATATACAAAGATGAGGATGTTTAGATGGAGAGATATTATATAACAACTTTCTTGGGTTAATTCCCTTTACCTAAATTATAACACGTTTTCACATGCATGTATTATAATAAATATTTTCATAACTATATACGGTGACGTTTGCTTCAACGTCCAAATGACTATTCAAGAAGAGAGATATTGGATGTATAACAGATTGTTGCCGGGTTGAAAAGGATTGACAGTTGAATTTATATAGGGAGTTAAAACTTTCATTCAAGTTACATCTCAACTGCCTTCCTTTCAGTTTGATAAAATGTTTAGATGTCCATGTTTGAAGCATAAAAATTTAGCATTCCTCAAGCCCGATGATGTGAAGCTTGATTTATATAGTAGGGGATTTCTTCAATACTATTGGATTTGGACATCACATGGCGAGTACGAGCCACATAAAGATGCTCATGCCGGTTCATCTACAGCTTATGAAATATTTGATGAAGATCAAATGAGTAGACCCTATGAAGACCTTATTTTTGATGTAGCAGGTCATAATTTAAGGTCTAATGTGGAAGAGCCACCAAATGCAGAGACACAAAAATTCTTTGAGTTATTACATTCAGCTCAAAAGCCAATTTGGGAAGGTTGCAGTACACATTCAGAATTATCCATTGCAGTGAGGATGCTAAGTATTAAAATTGAGTATAATATTTCCTGTGTGTGTTTTAATGATGTTATTGGTCTTATGAAGGAAACTAATCCAGCTGGCAATTTAATTCCCTCAGACTTGTACCAAACAAAGAAATTAGTATCCAAGCTGGGTCTTACTGCTACAAAGATTGATTGTTGTATCAATCGATGTATGTTATACTATAAGGATGATGCAGTAGAAGTTATTTGTCGCACCTGCAATGCTCCTCGGTTTAAGCAAAACTCGGGAAAACAACATCGTCCAAAGAAAGATGTGCCATATTCCCGTTTGTTTTATTTACCAATCATTCCAAGACTTCAGCGACTCTATGCATCAATGAGTTCAGCAGGCCATATGAGATGGCATAAGGAGAAAATAGCAAAAAGTGATGTTCTTTCTCATCCATCAGATGCTGAAGCGTGGAAACAATTTGATCGAGTGCATCCTTCATTTGCTACTGAACCCCGGAACATAAGATTGAGATTATGTACTGATGGTTTTACTCCCTATAGTCAAACAGCTACACCGTACTCTTGTTGGCCAGTTATATTAACACCATACAACCTTCCACCAGAGATGTGTATGACTACTTCGTTCGTGTTCTTAACTCTGATTATACCTGGACCACATAATCCTAAAGCAAAGATTGATATCTTTTTGCAACCATTAATTGATGAACTCAAATTATTATGGGAAGGAGTGCTCACATATGACATATCAACAAAACAAAATTTTCTTCTTTGAGCTGCTTTGCTGTGGACTATCGGTGATTTTCCAGCTTATAGTATGTTGTCTGGTTGGAGCACAGCAGGAAAATTAGCATGTCCTTACTGCATGGAGAACAGTAAAGCTTTCACATTAAAATATGGAGGAAAAAAATACTTGGTTTGATTGTCATCATATTTTTCTAAATGCTAATCACCAGTTCCGAAGAAATAAGGAAGCATTTGTTAAAAATAGAATTAAGCGATCTCCTCCTCTACCCAGATTAAGTGGTGATGATATATTACAGAGACTTTCCAATATTCCAACAATTATTGATTATCCAATGCTATCAGAGTCTAAATTTCTGAGTTATGGTGTTCAACATAATTAGATAAAAAAAGTATTTTCTGGACATTACCTTATTGGAGAACTAATTTGATAAGACATAACTTGGATGTTATGCACATTGAGAAGAACTTTCTGGATAATATTTTTAATATAATTATGGATGTTAAATGCAAGAGTAAAGATAATATCAAAGCAATGATGGACATTAAAGAGTTTTGTCGGCGAAAAAATTTGGAGTTAGTAACAACAACTGACGGCAAACTAATAAAGCCCAAAGCTCCTTACTCTTTCATGTTAGAGCAAAAAAGATTGACATGTCAGTTATTTAAAGGTTTAAAGATGCCTGATGGCTATGGATCAAATATAAGCCGATGTGTTGACTTGAAATCTGCAAGGTTATTTGGACTCAAAAGTGTCACATAATTATGGAGGTTCTTCTTCCGATCATAGTCTGTATATTACCCGATTACATATCAAATCCGTTGATTGAGCTTAGCATTTTCTTCAAAGATTTATGTACATCTAAACTAAGTGAAAATACTTTACGGAGGTACGAGGATAACATACCAATCATCCTATGCAAGTTAGAGAAGATATTTCCCCCAGGTTTTTTTGATTCTATGGAACATCTTCCAGTCCATCTACCTTACAAAGCTAGAGTTAGTGGACCTGTACAATATCGTTGGATGTATCATTTCGAAAGGTAAATGTGTTAAGATTTTTATTAAGTCTTTAATATTTTTGAATCAGTTGAGATAACATATTTTTATTAACTTCACGATGATTGTAATTGATTAATAGATATTTGAACAAGTTGAAGAAATATGTTAAGAATAAAGCACGACCAGAAGGATCGATATGTGAATCATATTTGTCTCAAGAAATAACTCACTTTTGCTCATACTATTTCGAGTCACATGTAAGGAGTACAAGAACAAAAATTGGTCGTAACATGGACTTCGATGTAGAAGAACAATCACATGCTACACTATCAGTATTTAGAATGAAAGGAAAGTCTAGTGGCAAATTTGTTGAAAGATATCTCAACGATTTAGAAATAAATACAGCGAATTTGTATGTACTACTGAACTGTGAAGAAGTTGAGTCAATCTTAGAGTAAGTTCTAACATAATATTAATAATTAATTAGTAATGTTTATTTAAAATACTAAAGTATTATTTGTCACAAGGTATTTCGTAAGCAATTTGCCTTTGACAGATTCAAGGGATATTGAGCAAGCTGTTGCAAATGAATTTCCAACTTGGTTCAGATCATATGTGAGCACATTTTTTTTTATAAATTTAAATCTTATTTATTATCAAAAATACTAATATTTGAAAATATTTTTAGGTACAAAATCCTGATAACAAATGTTTCGATAAAGGTTTGCAAGCATTAGCATGGGGTCCAATGCGAAAAGTAAAAACTTGGCCAATATATATAGTGAATGGGTTAAGATTTCATACCAAATCATGGAGTGAAGGAAGAAAAACTGAAAATTGTGGAGTATGTGTTAGAGTGAACACTCATGAAGAAGATGAGTGTGATTATTATGGTATTCTGAATGAGGTCCTTGACTTGGAATACCCAAGCGAAGATGAGAACTTTATATGCTTATTTAACTATCAATGGTATGATCCAGTATAGAATAGAGGCACAAGGGTTCATCCTGCGTATGGTTTAGTAGATGTTAAACATAGTAGAAGATACAAGAAGTTTGATCCATTTGTGTTAGCAAGTCAAGCTATTCAATTTTATTTCAACAAATATCCTAGTGGTCGTAGAGACAAACAAGATTGGCTATCTGTCATAAAAATAAAAGTACGGGGAATAATTGATCAATAATACATTGTAGCAACTGCACATCAAGAGGATGAGATGTCAAGTTATAGGCCTGTTGAAATTGAGGAGATGACAATTACAACCTCTATTATTGAAATGGAGTTAGAAGATGTGAATAGTTCAACTAGTTCAGGCGAAGAAGAGAACGAGGATGAAAGTGAAGATACCTTTGAGAGCGATGAAAATAGTTTTGATGATTCTGATTAGTTTTTGTAATTTAGAATTGTAGAATTTTAATGCTTTGTAATATTTTGAATAGTACTTTTTGAATTCTAAGAAATGAAATTATTATTTTCCATCTTGTATTTTATTAACTTCTTTATTAACTGCTTTTTGTAATTCATTAACTGCTTTATTAACTGCTTCTCAGAATTCATTACCTGTTTCATTAACTGCTTTATTAATTGCTTTTCAATGCTTTAGTAATTGTTTTTTTTTTTAATATTGCAGATGGTTTCATGCGACGATCCTCCTCGTAAATCATTTGCCTCAAAGTTTCGCCGAAAGAAGATTTCTGCTAGCAGATCCACACAGGCTGAGGTAGGTGAGGGGCCTTCAATTCCACCAGATCTACCTATAATTTATGGTTCTGATGAATATAGCAGTGTGTTGCCCAAAATATCTTGCTCTTTATGTAGGTTTAGACTTTAGGGTGAACCTCCCTCAAATAGAGGGGATGCTGTCAATTTTTTTTTGCAGGTGCTACAGGTTTTCGGTGGCCAACCGGCGGTTTGGCCTCTAGAAACTACGATACCGGACGACCAATGCCAAGCCGCCGGTAATGGAATTACACCGATGATAATAAATTGGCGGTTACCTACGGCCACTGGCGGTGTTACGATGGACGTTTGGTGGTGTACACCATCGTTATTTCCGACGGCTGTAACCGCCGGATATCGCCGGTAAATGAAGCAGCGGTCTACCGGCGCTTGCCGGCAGTTTAAGAAACAAATGACGCCCGCTTTAACCGCCGGAAGACCGTCAGTAATATGACTGCCAGTCAGCCATCGGTTAGATAACTGGCAGCGTAACGACCGAAAAACTGTCGGTTCTAAATTTTGTTGTCACCGGCGGTATGAGCCGACGGAAAACCGCCGCCAACATAAACCGCCGGTATATGTTTCCTACGTGATTTTTTCCGACAGCTGGAATACCGCCGCAAAGCCATCGGTAATCCATAAAACCGCCAGTTAATCTATTGTAACCGCCGGAAAAAACCACCGGATTTTGGCATTTTTCCTATAGTGCGCTTTAATTCCTAAGAGAACTCTTTATGATATTGAGAAAGCTGCTAGGAATTTTATTTGGGATAGACAAGGAGGTCTTCCAAGACTACAATATATATCATGGGAAAATATGTGTAAATCATGGAAGGAAAGAGGTTGTGGCTTAAAATCAGTGAGTGCTATAACTGCTCCTCTTAGAGCAAAATTTGCTTGGAATTTCTTAAAAGAAAAAGACTCTTTGCTCAATAAAGTATTGAAGACTAAGTATGGTTTGAATTTCGGGGAGAATACTAACAGAGCTAATAAATCAGCGACTTGGAAGATTTTGAATGAGGCTGCTTTGGCTCTTAGACCTATCACAAGGTGGAAATTATCTACAGGTTTGGCAATAAACATACTTAAAGACACTTGGATTCTAGATATGAGTCTAGATAAATGGCCTACATTTATAGCAATTGAAAAAACTGAATTCCCGCCGCTTGAAAACTTTATTTCTGAGGGATACTAGAAAATAGATCTTCTTAATAAAAACTTTGGGAAGGAGCTAGTGAATATTATTGTTCAAATTGAAATTTATCCTTTTCATTCAAAGGATAACATTGAGCTAAAGAAGAACTTCTCAGGCAAAAGCATTACAGCTTTAGCCTCTTCGTATAAATCTAGGATTAACAGGACTATGGAGAATGGCTACAAAAATTAAAGCTCCATCATAGGATTGAATGCTTTTGGTGGCGTATTCTCAATGAGGCAATTCCAACAAATGATTTCCTGATGAAGACAAGATTGCTAGGACATAATTCATGTCCCAGAGGTGTGTTGAACAACAAAATACCGATCATGTCATGGTACATTGTTCTAAACTTTAGCAAGCAATTGGAATTCTTAGGAAATGGGGTTTCTTATGTCCGTTTTTCTCCTCTGCCAATG
The DNA here is from genome assembly GCA_016618105.1 of Dendrobium huoshanense. NCBI lineage: Eukaryota > Viridiplantae > Streptophyta > Magnoliopsida > Asparagales > Orchidaceae > Dendrobium > Dendrobium huoshanense. The sequence continues at coordinate 15,630,032 of CM028360.1, forward strand.
ACTGTAAGTTTCATTTGAAAATATTATCTGAGGAAAAAAAATCTATGGCAAATTTATATTGTTCTATAGTTTATTTTACATGGAACAGTAGGAATCTAATAAAGCATGGGAATAATGAATGGAGTGTGAAATTTATTGCCTGTAATGCCATTAGTTATGCATCAATTTCATCTTCCTATCTACTCATGGACCACTGGGATGCTAACCAGCCATCACGGCTGATCTCTTTTTGGCACCCCCTGCCCCCTGAATGGATAAAAGTTAATCTTGATGCTGCTCTTTCTAGTAATAATAATGGAGGGATTGATGGAGTTTTTAGAGACTCTAAAGGAAGATTTTTACTAGCTTTTGGAATCAATGGCATACATTGGGATATTGGTACTTTGGAACTTATAGCTATCCGTTCTTTAAAGAATTTCATATCAAATTGGATGCTAGATGCAAAGGGTCTAATTATAGAAGGTGATAATTTCAACATTATCAATCTTCTACAAAGATCAAAGAATAATGTTTCTCGGAATGGCTTTCAAGAAAACACTAAAGACCTATCATTCTTGGATGGTTTTGGTAACATTCTTTTCCACTTTGTTAATAGAAATTGTAATAACTTAGCATACAATTGCGCTAACCATGCTTTAATTGAAGATTTTCTTTGGGAAAATCTTAGTAGCAATAAGGTTCCTCATTCTTTTTTTAATGTTTTAAAGGAGGAATGTGATAGAATTTCTATCACTTAGTATCTTGTATTTGGTTCTATTTTTTAATGCAATCTAGCATTTCCTTCAAAAAAAAAAAAGCATACATCATTTTAAGACTTGACTCAAGAAATGAAAATTACAGACTTATTTAATATAACCCATTCTACACAATCTTGATTGTTGATTCTTCAAAGAATAGTGCATGGTGTACCTGAAATATTAGTCAACACACAAACAAATATGCACTACAAACACTAGGAGATATAAAAGATTAATCAATATTATTTGTTATCATCAAAATTATAAACATGGAAGCCCGAGTTGCAACAGTTATGAGACTTATTAGGATCTTACATATGTGGTATTACACTTTCTATATGTAGGCTACAACTAAATTTGTATTAAAAGTATTCTTGATTGTACAAACACCTAAGTAATTGGAAATTATCATTTTGTCCAAATTGGTTATTAGTTCATACAATATTGGGAGAGCTTGATTAGATTGTATAGTACTTTAACAACATTTGGTCAATCAATTAGAAATGAAGTTGCTTGATTGAGATTTAGTATGTGTTTTCTATGTAAAAAATTTTGTCATGTGTTTTAACATTTCTATTAATATAGAGAAACTACTTAATTAGTTAATTTTATATAATTTCTTCAAGAAGAAGATTACCATGCAAGATTGAGTGTAAATCTATGGGAAGTTCACTTGTGTTTGAATATTCTTACTTATACAAACAATTTACTTTTTAATATGTACAAAGAACATGGACTTGTAGTAGTTCATTTTTTATATTCATTCATGAAACTATTACCATAAGTTTATTATTAGTTGGAGTGCATCATAATTAATCTCTTAGAATTACAAAAAAATGTGTTTAAATTTAAGCACTGCATAGTTATATTTATCTTATTTTTTACATTAGAAATTCTCAATTTTTTTCCATTCATGTGAGAAAATTGGGTTCTTTATTCATAAAATAACATTTATTTTGTTGAAAATCCTTTAATGATGCTCATGTTTTTTGAGATATTTGAGTATGGAGGTAATTTGTTGTGTGCTATAGAATGATTTACTTTATTTATATGAGAAGCTAGATATGGAAGAGCTAAAGCTTTTTAGTACATTGCCCAATGCTTTTGAAAAGATTGTCCACTAGATAAACTATTTCTAATCTACTTTAACGTTGTTGAACCTTCCACCATAATTTTTCAAATAAACCTTCTTTATTTGCCAGCATTCACAAGGTTTCATTTACTTCAACTTCACTAAACTCAAATTCATCATAAGGTTTCCAATTTTTCCACATTATTTTGGTGATTTTACCTTAAAACTATCTAGTTTACTTCACCATGCTTGTTATCAATAATATAATGGAATAGAAGCTTTATATATAGTGTCCCCGCAAACTTTGATTTTGGCTTAAAAGTGTCTAGATTACTTATGATATATTTGTTATTTCTCCTTTTGAACTACTAGACACCTACAATACTCATAAAACTTGAGACATTTTCTTGACTATCAGCTTGACTGTGCAAGTCTTAGATAGTCTCCTAAATGAAAAAAAAACTTACTTTAAATAGTACATCATTTAATTGAGGCGTTCTAATGAGAGGATGGATTATGCCAACCTCAATACTATACCTAGTGGTGACAATTTTGGGTCATGGATAGGGTTTGGGTTGAACTCGAAACTGACTCGGCACTATTCAAGTTTGGATCAATCTGACCTATTTTTGCAAACGGGTCAATTTTTCAGACCCGAACCAAACCAACTTCTGGTTTGGATCAACCTGAACCAACCTATAAATTGGTTTGGTGCCTTTGTCGTTGTTTAAATTTGCTCCTGGATGATGTTCTCTTCCTATTAGATCAAAAGTTATAACATTTTGATTAGAAGCATTGAAGCAATGACAGGTGTTCAGTCGTAGTCTCGCTGCCTCACTGGCATCTTCGTCGTTGTTCGACTTCACTCCTAGATGACGTTCTTTTCCAATTAGATCAGAATTTATAACATTTTTTATTTAAAGCATTGAAGGAATGATGGGATTTCACTCGCAGCCTCACTACCTTGGCTGCACCTTCGTCGTTGTATAACTTCGCTCCTAGATGGCATTCTCTTCACATCGGATTGAAAGTTACAACATTTTGATCAGAAGCATAAAAGCAATGATAGTAGTTCGCTCATAGCCTCTCTACATCAACGACGCATTGATCACTATTTGACTTCGCTCCTATATGATGTTCTCTTCCTAGCAGATCACAAGTTACATCATTATGATCAAAAGCAATGACAGGTGTTCAATCATAGTCTCACTGCCTCGTCGGCACCTTTGTCATTATTCGACTTCACTTTTTGATGATGTTCTCTTCCAACTAGATTGGAAGTTACAACATTTTGATTAAAAATATTAAAGTAATGACAGGAGTTCATTCACAGCCTTACTGCCTTGGCAATACCTTCATCGATGTTCGACTTCTCTCTTAGACAATGTTCTTCCTGTCAGATCGAAAGTTACAACATTTTGTTCAAAAGCATTGAAGTAATGGGGGGAGTTGTCTCACAGCCTCGCTACCTCGCCGGCACCTTCATCGCTATTTTACTTTGCTACTGGACGATGTTCTCTTCCCATCGGATGAGAAGTTATAACATTTTGATTGAAAGCACCAAAGAAATGATGGGAGTTCACTCATAGCCTCACTACCTTTTTGTCACCTTCAATGTTGTTTGACTTTTCTCCTTGGATGATGTTCTCTTCCTTTTGGATTAAAAGTTACAACATTTTGATCAAAAGCATCGACGAGATATTGTATTAATGGCAGATTTTTCAGTGAAAATTTTCTTCATTCCCGATGAATTTGAATATTTTTCGACGGATTTCTAACGAAAGTTTTGTCACCGGTAAACGGGCATCAAAAAATTTTTCGGGCAAAAAAATATGTCAGAAATTATTTTTCAGCGCACTTTGTTCACCAAAAAAATTTAACGGCTGAATTTTTCAGTTAAGGAAACAAAGGCCAGTAAAAAAAACACTTGAAGCTGGCTACCCCCACCCTGCCCGCTACCACCTGCCCGGGCTGGAGGCTACCTCCTGCCCGCCCAGGTGCCTGGCCTGCCCACGCTGCTGCTTCCTGCATACCCGTGACCCAATTCGTAGAGCTAGGTTTGAACTCCACACCTCCCAACTTTCATGCACGTGCATTACCGTAAATCCATCCCGCAAAAAATATTTTATTTGTTGAATTTTATTATTTGTTTAATAATTTACAAAATATTATAATCAATACTAATTATTTAAAATTTATTATTTTAATTAATTATCAAAAGAAGTTATAAAAGTAATAAGTTATTAAATTAGTGATTGATTAAAATAAATTAAAAACTTAATAATTAATTAAAATAAGCTATAAAATTACTAATTAATTAAATTTTAAATAAATGATATTATTTGAAATTATTAAAATCCATCAAAAAGGTCGCTGAAAAAATTGTTGAAAATTCTGCTAGAAAATTGTTAGAAATATTTTGACGAAATCTGCTGGAAATCTGCCAGCAACTCCTCCATCGTAAATATGTTGGAAATTCCATCGATAATGGGCAATTTTTCTATAGTGAGAGTTCTCTTGCTGTGATGAATGTTTCACCTCATAGCCTTTACAAGCTCCTTCATTGCTGTTCAACTTCACTCCTAATTTCCTTAGATGAAATTCCCTTCTGGTCGGATTAGAAGTTTAATTTTTTATCTAAAGCAGAGCAACAAGCCAACGACAGGAAACAAAGCAATGATAGGTTATTTTGGTCATTCTAGGTCATTCCCGGGTTTTCAGTTCAACTTGAACCTGACCCTATTTTGCAAACGGATCAATCTTCTAGACCCAAACCTGACCGCTTCATGTTCAAGTCAACCCAAACCCAAAATTTTTGTTTTCAATTCAGGTCAGGTTTTCGGGTCATGTCCAACCTAACTGCGCCCTTTTTAGTTAAAATCTATTGCATCAAATTGACGAATAGTAGAGCAACATATCATTACTTCTCATTTCATAAGGAACACCACAATCATGAGAATAAATCATAAGATTATGTGTATGGAAAGTATTATATTCTATGGGAAAACAAGTAACCATATCGATTCGATGTGCTTTCTTATTTTGTGATAGAATGCTACATTGGGAATAACATACATTCTTGAGTGACACACACGATGTTCTACAATAGATTCAGTAATAAAATAAGCTTTTAGAAAATACCATTTTTGTAATCAAAAGGGAACAAAATATCATCTCAAAAGATGAACACGATCTCGTATAAAAGTATTTTAAAAAAAATGAGGTTTGAAAGTTTTTCCATTCATAGAATAAAATACAATGTAAGTATAATATATCATCTTGAGAGATAAAAGTAAAATTCTATAAAAGGTTTGAAACAAACAATGGATTTTTAAATATGCATCATTTTTATAATCAAATATGACAAAGAGAATATTATATCATTTCAAAAGATGATAGTGGAATTCTATAAAGGAATCAAAAGATAAAAATGGGTATTAATTTTTTTAATGTTCCTGAAAATCATTCCCCTACGTTATGATGATGAGATAGGGATTATTTTATTATAAAACTACATGTTCCCATAAGGCAAGCTCTAATAGTTAATTACATCCTAGGAGAACTGAATATCCCAAAAACTCTATTGATTAAAGTTGTGGCAAATATTTTTTTATGAATTCAAAGTTTAAACAAAGGATTGAAAGATTTTTGAATTTTCAAAAGGGATTGGTTTAAGGTTGAGCAATTTTTTCTAAAGTCGAAGGAGGAAAAGTAGGGAACACCCTGATTTAAAGGCCACTTAGTTGTGCTCTAGTATATCCTTTAGGTTTTAATATTTTAGAATGAGATTTATTTATTTTAGGTTTACATTTAAAAAGTTGGGACATATATTCCAGATCACCAGATGAATACAACCCATTGGAAATGAGGACATATGATGTAGGAATAACCTAAAAATTTAAAATTATGGTGGGTCATTATAGAGTAGTGATTTGAATCTAGTCAAATAAAATACAATTGGACTTATATCTCTTATCCCACCAAGGATTTAAAAAAGCTTGACACTTCTAGACTTATGATCCTTCTTAGGTAGGACTGCTAGCTAAACTTTACCAAGGGCATTAAAACCATGATCTCCAATTTAAGGAAATGCAATTTAGGATAGGTTATTATTTAATTAAAAATTTGAAACTGACACCTAAGAAGTCCTAATTGCCCCAGACTATGAATAATGGATCATTCTTTAAGTCCTAAATGTAATTAACATTTTTATTTTGATGAACTGGTAATGTTATGTGTGCTTATGCTATTTACATCCCCTAATCTATCATCTTTCTACATTATTTAAGGATTTTTTAATTTTATATTTTGAATAAAAGAATTTTCCCTAAAGAGAACAAGAACTAAACTTCATGTTTTCCTAAGAAAGCATGCAAGTATTCGTCCCACACCAATTATTTTTTGTGTAAAATGTGGAAAGTTTCAATGCAAATCATGAGTTTTTAAATGTCGATCGATGTTCTAGTGTTAGTTATTTTATTCCCCAACTAATAATTTCAATTTTTAGTTCTAGTTAAAAGTTGTAATCATGTGTCTCTTATTTTATTTTGGGTTTAAGTTTGCAACTAATGACTTATAGTTCATAATTAAATAGGAAAAAATAAAACACAACATAAAAAATAAATGACAAAAGTAAATATAGGTGAACAACATATGTAACGAAATATAATAATTTCATAAAAGAATGTAAAAATCCTAACCTAAGAAGTCATATGATGGTGCCCTATATCAACATTTAGTGTGTGCTATGTGTCAAAATTAGTAGATGATTGGAGGGTGGAAACTATCCTACCAGGTGGACATGATTCCCCCAGTCAAGATTTTAAGGTTCCATCATTTTAGGTTCATCGGTGTCCATAGCCTACTTATTTGAGTGCCAACTAGAAGATATTTATTAGAAACCATAGGTTATCCCATCCAAGGGGATCTCACAAACATAGAGGTTGGGTACATAATCCTAGGTTGACAATTGGGGAGGTGCATAAGCTTATGAGTGTTGAATCTATGTCTATCTTGTTTATCTTAAGGTGTCACACTTAAACAACAAATATGTTCATGAGAGGTCTAAAGTGAAAGGGAATTATATAGGCTTAAGATGCCTAGTACTTACGCTTCTATTTATCCCTAAATCACCCATCGGGATCATAGGTGAACTTAGTTTTATGTACTCTAAATGACTATAACCTAGCTTATAAATAAATATATGATCATCCTTAATCATTATACTCATGTCACTTACTATGTTATATATGAGATGGACATTAACAAAAAGATATTATTTGAAATTTTATATGAATATGTGCATAAATAATAAAGAGGTCAAGTAATGAAAGGATGACTCCTAACCTCCTGTCACAAGTTGATTTTTCATCATCACTTAATAAATATATCACATAATATCCATGGATAAAGAAGTATAAATAGAATATATTATCGCATCACATACTGATTGAGGTGCCTACTGTGAGATTTAAGAATTTAAGTTATATGTCAAATTGTAAATGAGGTTCTAGTTCAAATACAAATCAAATATCTATTTGTAGAGAAAAAAAGATGAAATTTTGGAATTTCCAATATATAAAGCTTCATTATAATATTTATTCACATAAACCTAAAACATGATTCTTTTTTTTTTTTTTTTTTTTGAAGGCTTGCAACAATTGCATTAAGAGAAAAAAGTAAAGCTAATTACACTTGAAAAGAATGAAAAGCATCACATTCCTCCTTGATAGCAAATAAAAGCAAGGAAGGAATGCTACTAAAAGTAAAGCTATCAAAGAAAAAACTCCTACTACTAGCCATGGTAGCACATCAGTTGGCCACCTTATTACAATTTCTATGAACATGATTAAAAACCACTTTATGAAAGTCATTGACAAATAAAATCTCCTCCAAAGGCTGTCTGTCCACAATCTGATTATTCTTCTTGAATGAAGCTTGAATGAATCTAATAACATTGAGATTATCACTCTCAATAATCACCCCTTTGTACTCAAGCATCCAACTTCTAATATAGTCTTTGACCAAGAGAACAGCCTCCATCTCAAGTTTGGTAATGTTCCAATGAATCTTCTTCTACCCAAAAGCAAGAATAAACCTTCCTTTATGGTCTCTAAAAATTCCCCCCACTCCAGCACAATTGGATCTAAGCAGCGAAGCATCAACGTTAATTTTCATCCAATCTTTCGGAGGAGGGCACCAAGACTCACAAGACTCCTAAGGAGATTGGTTCACCAGTTTGAAAGATAAGGACTACCTTTAATACTAGCCAACGCCAGGGCATTAGAAGCCGTCACAGAAGAAGATAAAGTAGATTTCCCATGCTTCACACAGTTTCTATTTCTCCAGGACAAATACACAACAATGCAGTAAATCTTCACAATACTAGAATTACTGATGGACATTCTCCTCAGCTCCTCTAGACAGCTGTTAATAGTTTGAAAAATAGGAATACCAATACCCCAACCTTGTATCTATTTTATAACATCAATCAAGTAATTACAATTTACCATAATGTGCTCATAGCTTTCAATACTATTACAGCCCCTCACACAGTTTTTATCCAACCCAAGTCTATGGTAATGCAGAAAAACCTGTGTGGGAATAGCAGACTTTCCAAGTCTCCACCGAAAAATTTTGACTTTCTTGTTGAGTTTGAGCTTAAACAACCATGTGAAATAGTCCTCACAATCAAAATTGTAAGTGCACTTCAGGGTATATTCAAAAGACATAGCTGAAATAGACTTACCCGACATCATCCATAGCAATTCTCTCTGATCCTCCATCCCAGGTATGATATGAACATTGCTAATCAACATAACAAAATCTGGATGGAAAACTTCCTTAAGAAACGTATAGTTCCATTGCCCCTCACTAGATAACAGTTGGCTTACACACATCCTTTCCAAAGCAACACAATCTACCAAAGTATGCCATTTGTTAATGCTCATGTCCAACACCCAAATATCATTAAGGACATTTATATTATTACCATTACCCACAACCCATCTGGTAATATTCTGTGGCTGTCTTCCCCCATCAGAAAGGATTTTCCAAGCATTTGAAGTACACTTCTTCTGTGTTCCACTCCTCAAATCCTCTCCATATTTATGCTTAATAGCTTTGAAGCAAAGAGACTCAGTTTTTTGATAAAAATCACATGCTAACTTGGATCTCAAAGAGCTAACACGTAACAAAGGAGAATGAAGACCCAAACCTCCCAAACTTCTCGGTTTACACAATTCTTCCCAAGACACATAGTGTAAACTATAATTCCCACCCGATTTATGCCAAAGAAACTTCCTACAAAGTTTCTCCACCTCATACAACAACTTCTTAGGAATTAACGAGTGGGTTACTAAAAAATTTGCCATAGTCAACAGAGAACTAGAGATAAGAGTAATCTTACCTCCCAAAGATAAAGTCTTTTTGCCCCAAGCATTGAGCTTATCCATAACATTGCTAAGCATGTCTTGGAAATCTGCCAACTTCAATCTTCTTAAGGTCAATTTGATCCCAAGGTAGCTCATCTCCTTCACATTCTTGTAGCTAAGAAATCTGGTTTCCTTCTTCTTAATTGTGTATCCAACTGCCCTCCCAAATAAGATCTGAGATTTATTAACATTAATCCTTTGGCCAGTCCAATTACAGAAATCTTTAACTATCTTCTTCAATGATTTGGCTAAAGAAATGGACACATGGGAGAAAAGAAGCACATCATCTGCATACAAGAGATGAGTGATCCTAGGACCTCTAGGAGAGACCCTAATACCAAGATCTTGACCCTTCTGTTCAATAGAATTAGAAAACAACTGGAAGCACATGATGAAGAGATAAGGAGATAGTGGGCATCCTTGCCGAAAACCACTATGAGCATCAATCCACTCAAAGTTCCTTCCATTAATCATGATAGAAAATCTCACACCTAAAACACAATCCATGAGAAGTTTAGAGAACATATAAGGTAACCCATACCATTTAAGGATCTGATCAAGTGCTGGCCACCCCATACTATCATAGGCTTGCTCCATGTCAAGCTTCAATGCCATCAATCCCTTCTTGTTCTTGGAGAATTTAAACTTATGAACAATTTCTTGTGCCAACAAGCAATGTTCAGAAATAGATCAACCCGGCATAAAGGCCATTTGCTCCTCAGTGATCAAATTAGATATGCACTTCTTCAATCTATTAACTAAAATAGTGGCTGCAATTTTGTAGTTAATCTGGCATAAACTAATCGGCCTGTAATCAGAGGGAGTTAATGGGCTTTTGATTTTGGCAATCAAGACAATAAGAGTATCCTTCCATGACTTGTTCATATGGCCAGAATTAAGGAAGCTCCTAATAGCTGTCCATAAGGATCTCCATACAATATCCCAATAGCATTTATAAAAAAAAAGAAGTCACTCCATCCATACCTGGAGCTCTATTGTTTCCCTGCTGAAAAATCGAAGTCTACAGTTCAGCCACTGTAAAATCCGAGCACAATTCATCAACAGCACTTTGGCTTAATCTCTGCTTTTTCGATACATTGGGCCAGCCATTTAACCCACAATTTCTGCTCCTCCATTTAGCTTCAAAGAAATGAGTGAATACCTTCTCTATTTCATCCTCTTCAACATGAGTTATATTATTTACATCTCTAATTTGAACCACTCTATTCCCATTCCTTCTAGCCGAAGCAAAGTTATGGAACATCTTTGAATTATTGTCCCCTTCTTCATGCCATCTAGCCTTTTCCCTTTGATTCCACCATGTATCCAACCGGTTCAAAGTTACATTCAGTTCATGTACTTTACTTCTAAGCAAAATGAGATCCTCATTAGTCCAGCCAATTCCATCAGCCTCTTTGTTTTGGAGTTCAATGATATCCTTTTTCAAATCTTCCTTGAGAGTCTTCAGATTTTTACACTTGTTTTTGCTCCAAAAGAACAATGCTTTCCTTGTTCTACAATTCTTCCTTTGAAGGACTTTACTATGATCACCAAAATAATTCTTCTTCCAAGAATGATATACAATACTTCTAGCCGCTGGATAAGACCTCCAAGTATCTTCAAATTTGATATTATTCCTCTTGACTTGAATCTTCCCATCCAATTTAATGGCAATCGGACTATGATCCGATGCCACTCTTGCTAAAGGTCTAGTCATAGCTGTCGGGATTCTCTAAAGAGCAATAGAGTTCAACAAACACCTATCCAACCTTTCCCAAATTCGAGAAGTTCCTTCTTTGTTGTTACACCAAGTGTACTTTGGACCAATGCTCCTAACATCATGAAAATTTGAATTTGACATAAATTGCTTCATCTCCCTTGTCCCTTTAGAAAAAAGAAATCTCTTACCTCCTCTCTTCTCCTCCTTGCTCAGAATACAATTAAAATCCACACCAATGATAGATGGAGTAGGTTCCTTCAAACCATCTTCAAGCTGTCTCCAAAGTTCCTCCCTTTCTTTACAACAACGACTCCCATAAACCGTTGCAATCTTCCATAGGACCATACTAGGGAACAACAGATCCCCCAAGATTACTTGTGAAGAAGTATCTTTGACCACAAAAGAAAAAATTCTCTTATCCCATAGCACCACCATACCACCAGACAAGCCAACGGCTGGAACATGAAAAAAATCCCAATTATTCCCAATGAGATAATCAATCTCCTTCCTACCAATATGAGACATCTTAGTCTCCAAAAGACCAACAAAACAAACATCCTGTTCTCTAATCACCTCCTTCAGATACAAGGCGGCCTCCCTCTTCCTAGCCCCCCTGCAATTCCAAAAAAGAAGAGTAGACATTTAAGATTTGATTGGGGGACCCTCCCCACTCATGGAACTCACTCTTCCATCCCTTCTCTTCTTTTTCTGATATGTTTCAATAGGTCCCAAATATTTGATCTCCTTGACTAATTTAACTTTACTGCTCCCATTTTGAACTACCAAACCAGAACTCTTCATATATATATCAACAAATTTCGCTGCATTATTTCCTCCTTCATTAATAACCTTAGTGCCCTGTCTACCCAATGCCTCAGAATTATCACCAACCACATTATTCTTCACGGGTTCATCACCAGAATCAACCATCAGAGCATCAAATCTGTTACTAACCTCAAAAGGGTGAGAATTTTTAACAGAAATCTGATGTCCACCATCCTCCTTATTCTGAACATACAATTTATCATACATAACCTTCAAATTACTTACACCATCTCCCTTCTTCAGCTCAATAGGATCAGCTTTCTTCACCGGTTTGGACATCATGTTATCCATCTTATTTATCTTTCTTTCATTCAATTTTCTCCCATCACCCCATGTCTTGACAAAATGATTATTTTTGAAATGAACATGTATCCATGGGTTGTATTCTGACTTGATCATCCCGGAATTAGCTTTAGGGATGGTCTTCCCGGGCTTATCTGCAACCAATTTTGAAGTGGCCTGATCTGTAATCCCCTGAGCAACCTCATCAGGGCATTCATTCTTATTGTGACCCACACAGCCATAATGATAACAAAGCAAATCCACCTTCTCATATTCCACCCGTTGAAAAAACCTGCCCGCTGAGCCTTCCACCCAAACTCCATTTGGTAACTTCTTATTTAGCTCAATTTTAACACATATCCGAGAGAACTCCCTCTTCCCCCACCAGAAGGTATTACCATTAATATACATCGGCGTCCCAAACCGAGACGCAATTCTTGTTAAGTTGTCTTCATCCCAGTAATACAGCGGCAAACAGGGGAATCGTATCCATATAGGAGGGGTGATTCCCTTGAAAGAATAAGGATCAAACTCAGCAGTCCACCGATCCATTCCAACAATGTGTCCTCCGATAAACCATGGTCCACCATTAAGTATTTCCTCCACAGCCTCCTCCATCATGAAAGAACAAAGGATCCAGTCCATTCCAATTGAGGTTAGATGAAAACCTCCATACTTGCTCCACTGTTTCCTCAGCTCCAAGCTACACATTGGGAATGGAACATTGCTACCCAAAACTTTGATCACCACAGAGTGTCTCAATACATGCAAATTTTTCTCCTCCATCTCTGAATTTAGCAAAACAGCAACCCCATCATCCGATAGTTCAACTTTTTCTCGGTTCCAATCAATCTTGATGTGTTTCGGCTTGGTCCATGCATTACCCATCTCATTCCATTTTTCTGGTTTATTTGCATTATCCGTCACCAAACTTTCAAATTCCAGATCCCTACCATGATAATTACCAAGATCAAGAACATCCACACATTATTGATTCAAGCAGGAAGCCCGATCCTCTTTCGAACCATGAATATTAAAAGAATCACCATCCTTCGATGAATCATCTCCAGATTTATAGAAATCAAGATTCAAAATACCTGACCTATCACGAACATCACCTCTCAAGTTTGATTCATCTTCCATAATCACCTTCTTCCCTTTGCCTTCAATCACCGAAAGACGAGACGGAGGCCTCATCCCTTCTCTGATTACCACCCCATTACCGCCTCTACCACCAGTCTGAATCGACACTGGAGGTCGCAGAGCAGCCATAGCACTCAACAAGAAACTCCGATCATCATCCGATGGCCGCGCCACCAGCTGCAGAAAAAATGCGGGAACAAAAATTCAAACAAAGGGCTAATTTCTCTCTCTAGAATCCCAGACGTTCTCTCTCTAGCGTGTTCCTTCAACCAACATTATCTTGAAGATTTAACTACATAAACATGATTCTATATTAGGTTTAGTTATGAAATTAAATGTCTAGGGAAACTATGAGTTTTGATAAAATTCTAATTTATGTATCTTGCAATCATATTTAATTAGAGAAAATTGATAAACAAAAACATACCTAAAGGATAATTATGAAGAGAATTATCTGATGTCGTCAAAATAACTACTTGCCAAAACCACACTCCCATTTATATAATAACACTTGATTAGTTGAAAATATGATGATCCAAAAATAGTTCCTTTCTTTTTTGAAGGAAATGCAATCAGCATTAAAATAAAAAAAGAAACCGACGAAAGCCTAGATACAAACTAAATGGGAGCTGACTCCAAACAACTTTCCTCCTTTACAAGTTTAACAAAGGAGGATGGAAGAGAGCTCTCACAAAAGATGTCCCAAATAAAATCATAAGAAAATGATAGGTTAGCACAATAATCAGCTATCCTGTTACACTTTCTAACAATGCATTTAAAAATTACATTATTTCCATACCTCAAACCAAAAGAAGTCTTCATCTCCTATATCTCCAAGTATCTTATTTTCTTTGATATACATGTTGAGAAGAAATTGAATGACATTCTTATTGTCTCCCTCTATGATAACACCTTTGGCATTATCTCAACAATTATGCAATTGATCTTTTAAAGAGTTAAAAGAATAAAGTTCCAGTTGTGCTATATCCCAATGCATCCCATAGAAACCAAATGCACGAACAAATCTTCCTTTATGATCTCTAACAATTCCTCCAATGCCTGCTCCATAGTTACTCCTCAACGCAGCATCAATGTTGATCTTGTAGCACTCGGGTGGTGGAGGATGCCATAAATCTGTAGACAATCTATTGGATTGAATAGCATCCCAGTTTTCTGAGAGTACTTTGTGACTTTTATCCAATGCAACAAGGCTAATCACATTTGCAGGCATAACAGATTCACTGTCTTCTTTCTTCCCATGTTTTGTTTTATTTCTATCATTCCAGGAAATCCATAACAGGGTAAAATAAAGCATTACCATAAACAGATTCTTCTTATAAACAACTTGTAACTCATTAATACACTGCTGAAAAGAATCATACAAGGGAATATGAAAACCCCATTCCTGAAGAATCCAAATAACTTTTAACAGCTTTGGACATTTAGTAGTAACATGGTCCAAATTCTCCATTTCTGCATGTTGCGGATCTTTGGTTTATGATTTTGATGATAGCAAACATTCCTTATTTCTCTACGATTGCCTTATGTGCTAACGTTTCAGGTTCCCATGATCGGACTGCAATTTGGAATCAGCTCAAGATTGGGTAGACTAGGTCTGAGTCAGTTTGTAATCTTTTTCCTTTCTTGAGTCTATTGTATTTGGTGTGGGACCAGTTGGATTGTAATTTAGAAGATCTCTTGTTGTTCCTTATAAGATTTCTATTTTTGGTAATATCGGCCGGGTTGATATTTATATCGTCCTGGACGATATGTCCAAAATCAGAAACCCTCATTAGGGCATCCTCATTAAGGCAGCCGTCAACTGATCGGCCTGGACGATACTTGTATCGGCCAGGACGATAATCTCAATTCAGAAAGAATCAACCGCCATAATCAGTTTAGGAATTCTTTGTTTTAGGAAATCGGCCAGGACGATATTATTATCGTCCAGGACGATCTAACTCAATCATGCCTAAATTGATCTGGTATCTTTGGAAAGTATTAATGGTTGATTAATACGATCACATCATTCGGGACGATCACATGATCAGCCAGGACGATGACCTGGACGATTTACATCGGACAGCTTGTATTCAGGGCGATGATCAGGACGGTTGAAATCGGTTTTAAACTAATCGGCCAGGACGATCGTGAGATCAGCCTGGACGATGTAACCAATTTTCTTCTGATCGTCTCAAATCATCCCGGGCTAATGAGCTTAATTTGTACTAATCGGCCAGGACGATATGCCTATCATCCTGGACGATAATGTCAGCAACTTGCATTAATGAGCTCATTTTGAGAGCTTCTATTTAAGCTTTGGCATGGCACTTTGTAAGTGTCTTTGGCAGCTATTGGAGCTTCGTTCTTGTGAGGGAAACTTGAAGAGAGAGCTTGAAAGGGAGAGAGGAAAGGGTGGAGTTTGAGAGAGGGAGAAGATCCTGTAAGGGGGGACTCAAGGGAGTGTGGAGGGGGTTCCACACGGTTGCTCCGGCGAACTCGCACCTTAGTACCATCGGATTCAAGGCTTATCTCGAGGTAAGTTCACCAAAGAAGAAGTCTCTTTGGTGTCAAAGGACCTGGCAACTCCGCCGCACCGGGAGAGGTGAAAGTGATTTTGTAAGGGCTTCTCCGCCTAGCTGTGGGGGCTAAAGGAGAGACACTTGTGTTAGTGCAATACTTGGAGGGTGCCTCCAAGGAGTGGACGTAGGTCAATGTTTGACCGAACCACTATAAATCTGGTGTGTTCTTTCTTTATTATTTCCGCACTTTAATTTCCGCATCGTTGGTTTTCTATGTGGTGATATTGGTTTTAGTTTTATCTTTGGTTTTAAAGTTTTCCAATTCACCTCTCTCTTTTAAATTAGCTTTGGGCCAGTTCTATAGGGCTTAACATCCCTAACAAACTTTCAAGTGCCATCTGAGCACTTTCAAGTGGTATCAGAGCGGTTTTCATAAAATAAGTTTTTAAAAAACTTTTGAATTTCAATCCATGGCTAATATTTCTAATCGTATTTTTGCGGAAGGATATTCAATCACTAGACCACCATTGTTTGAAAATATTACATTTGATTTTTAGAAAATTCGCATGTCTACTTTTTTGCAATCGATATATTTTCGTATGTGGCATATGATTTTAACTGGTTATTCATCACCATCACGTATTGTTAATGGAATTCAAATTGATATTCCTTTTAATCAATGGAATAGGGATGAACGAATGGATGCGCAATTAAATGTAAAGTCTTTAAATTATTTTTTCTGCGCTTTAAATTCTGATGATTTTATGTTAATATCCACGTGCACTACCGGTAAGGAAGTTTGGGATAAATTGCACACCATATACGAAGGCACTAGTGAAATCAAGCAATCCAAGTTGAATTTTTTATTGCATCATTTTGAAATGTTTTCTATGAAACCTTCTGAAACAATTTTAGACATGTATACAAGGTTTATTCAAATTACTACATCATTGCATGCCTTAGGAAAAGATTTTTCAAATTTTGAAAAAGTTATAAAAATTCTTCATTGTTTACTTGAAAAATTCGATGCTAAAGTTGTTGCTATTTGTGAATCAAAAGATTTGAATGATTATTCTATTGATAATTTGATTGGCTCACTCATTGCCAACGAGCAAGGGTTGAGTCAAAGACTTTTGGATGCAGGTGAAACGATCGTTCTAAAAGCCAAAGATACGAAAAGAAGAAGCTTAGTTGGTGATGATAGCAATGAATTGTCAAGCAAATCATAAAGCTCACCAATGCATAAGCAAAAGTGGAAGAAAGGTAAAAGTGGTAAGGATGTCCATATTTCCTCTGACATTATTTGCTTTCGATGTAGGAAACTTGGACATATGAAGAATGAGTGCCCTAATTTAAGAATTCTCCCTGCAAAAGAAAAGGGTAAGGCGAAGTTAAATTTAAACTGGGGAAAGAATGAAAAAAAAAAATCTCATGGGCGGATCTGGTTTCTGAAGCATCAGACCAAGAAAGAGATAATGGATAAAAGCCTTATTTGAGTTTTTCTTTGTTATTTTTTTATTTTGTTTTTATTTTGTTTTTATTTTTATTGTTTATTAGATTTTTTAATTTTACTTGTTTTGTTTTGTTTTTTTAGATCAACACACATATTCACTTTTCTAGAAATGAAAATTTTACTTCCTAATTTTTTTTTGAAATCTTTAGTAAGTTGTGATTGACTTCTCTAAAAACAATCAAAGGAAGGAAACTCATGTTTTTGACTTTCAATCTTTGTTTCCTAAAAGAGGTTTTTCTACTTTTGATTTAAAATCTTTTTCATCTTTTAAATTAGTTTTTGAAACTAAATTTGTTATCTCCCTATATTTTATTTATCGCATAGGAATCTTTTGCAAGTTGTTGAATTTAATTCAAAATTTTCTTAATCAAGAAATTCGCTTTATCAATAGTATTGGTTTACTTTTGGTATTTAAGATTTCAGAAAGGTAGCATAATCAAAAAAATTGGCCAAAGATGCCAAAAATAAAAGATGCGCAAAGCGCCAAAATTGAAAAATATAGAATACACAAAGTGTATCAAAAGATGCGCAGTGCGCCAACCAATTGTCAAGAGGCATAAAATGAGCCCACTAAATTTTAATGCTTACCATTCTTATACTTCTTAAAGCTTAAGAAAACCCTTGATTTTTCGATGCTTGAGTTTGAAAATCTTGATTCATGATTCAACAAATCGTGCATTAATCTTCTATTAGATATATTTTATGAAAGGAGTTTTGAAAAATTACAATTTTTTTCTCTAATTTATTCCTTGATTTAGATATTGAATTAAAAAGTTTTTTAGCCTTTTTAAAGAACTTGAGTTTGGATTATCAATTCTTGATTTTCTAACCTTTACTGGGCTATGTGTTGTCAATCCAATTCTACTAAGTTTTTTATTAAAACCCATAGGTAACTTTCTCATTTTAAGAACATTTGTTTTTTCACTTGATCAGGGAATGTTTTTTGTCTTTTGGTCATTTTGTTTTTGTTTGTGCCTCCTCTCTTTTTGATATTGTCAAAGGGGGAGAACGTATTGTTGAATTTTTGTAACTATTATCATATTTGTATCTTGTTTTCTAAAAATTAAAAATAACAAAAATATTTTCATCTCCCCTATTTTTAAAAATGTTATTCTAGTGAGGGGGAGATTAGGAGAAATTATTTTCTTTTGAAAATTCAAATTGAAATGTTTTGCCATCATCAAAAAGGGGGAGATTGTTGCGGATCTATGGTTTATGATTTTGATGATAACAAACACTCCTTATTTCTCTACGATTGCCTTATGTGCTAACGTTTCAGGTTCCCACGATCGAACTGTAATTTGGAATCAGCTCAAGATTGGGTAGACTAGGTCTGATTCAGTTTGTAATCTTTTTCCTTTCTTGAGTCTGTTGTATTTGGTGTGGGACCAGTTGGATTGTAATTTAGAAGATCTCCTATTGTTCCCTATAAGATTTCTATTTTTGGTAATATCGACCGGGACGATATGTCCAAAATCAGAAACCCTCATTAGGGCATCCTCATTAAGGCAGCCGTCAACTGATCGGCCTGGATGATACTTGTATCGGCCAGGATGATAATCTCAATTCAGAAAGAATCAACCGCCATAATCAGTTTAGGAATTCTTTGTTTTAGGAAATCGGCCAGGACGATATTATTATAGTCTAGGACGATCTAACTCAATCATGCTTAAATTGATCTGGTATCTTTGGAAAGTATTAATGGTTAATTAATACGATCACAAAGTCCGGGACGATCACATGATCGGCCAGGATGATGACCTGGACGATTTACATCGGACAGCTTGTATTCAGGGCGATGATCTGGACGATTGAAATCGGTTTTAAACTAATCGGCCAGGATGATCGTGAGATCGGCCTAGACGATGTAACCAATTTTCTTCTGATCGTCTCAAATCGTCCCGGGCTAATGAGCTTAATTTTTACTGATCGGCCAGGACGATATGCCTATCATCCTGGACGATAATGTCGACAACTTGCATTAATGAGCTCGTTTTGAGAGCTTCTATTTAAGCTTTGGCATGGCACTTTGTAAGTGTCTTTGGTAGCCATTGGAGCTTCGTTCTTGTGGGGGAAAATTGAAGAGAGAGCTTGAAAGGGAGAGAGGAAAGGGTGGAGTTTGAGAGAGGGAGAAGATCCTGTGAGGGGGGACTCAAGGGAGTGTGGAGGGGGTTCCACACGGTTGCTCCGGAGAACTCGCACCTTAGTACCATCGGATTCAAGGCTTGTCTCAAGGTAAGTTCACCAAAGAAGAAGTCTCTTTGGTGTCAAAGGACCCGGCAACTCCGCCGCACCGGGAGAGGTGAAAGTGATTTTTGTAAGGGCTTCTCCGCCTAGCTGTGGTGGCTAAAGGAGAGACACTTGTGTTAGTGCAATACTTGGAGGGTGCTTCCAAGGAGTGGACGTAGGTCAAGCTTTGACCGAACCACTATAAATCCGGTGTGTTCTTTCTTTATTACTTCCGCACTTTAATTTCTGCATCGTTGGTTTTCTATGTGGTGATATTGGTTTTAGTTTTATCTTTGGTTTTAAAGTTTTTCAATTCACCTCTCTCTTTTAAATTAGCTTTGGGCCAGTTCTATAGGGCTTAACATCCCTAGCAAACTTTCACTCCACATCCTCTAGGACACAAAAAATTATTAGATAATCTCCTCATCAAAAAATCTGCTGTTGGAATAGCATTTCTACATATTCTCCAAATGAATAATTCTACCCGTGCATACAATTTCATCTTATGAATCCATAAGTAAGGATTCCCACCATCAATCCTTACCGTATCTTCTTTAATAAATGTAGCAATTGTTTTTCCAAAGAAGTTGTCTTTTAGATCCAAAAAATCTTCCTCTTCTTCTTGATGTATTTGAATGTTACTAATAACATTTACCAAGTCTTCCCCAAAAAAAAAAAGTAATTTATCAATGTTCCACCTGCCATCCAGAATAAAATAACCCAGAGTGATGTTAGCCTCTTCAAAAAAAGCTACAAATGTTGGCCATTTGAGTAAGCTTTTGTCCAATATCCAAACATCCTTCAATACATTAGTATGAGTCCCTTTCACCACATTCCATCTGATAATATTCCTCATGGCTTTCCAGCTACTAAAAATAATCTTCCATGCCGAAGAACCTCCATTAATAACATCTTCCTCCCACCAGTCTTCACCGTATTTGACCAAGAGATTTCTATTTAAGAAGGAGTTTGGATTTATTACCAGATTCCATGCAAAATTTAGCTCTCAATGTCTCAACACAAGAAATTGCTGAATGTAGTCCCCAACCACCGGATGCTCTTAGTTTGCATAGATCTTCCCAAGCTACATAGTGCAAACCCTATTTCCCTTCTTGATTATTCCAGATGAAATTCCTGTAGTATTTATCAAATTCCCTCAGCACACTTAAAGGAATAATGGAATGAGAAATTAAATACAATGGCATATTACAAAAACCGACTTGGCTAGCACTAGTTTTCCTACTAGAGAAATATGTCTATCTCCCCATGCATTTAAAATCTTCAATGATTTATCCAATATAAATTAAAAATCTGACTTTTTCAATCTTCTTAAAGCCAACTTTGTTCCCAAATAGTCAAGTTCTTCTACCACCTTGATCTCCATGATTCTTGCAATTCTCTTATTTCTTCTTCTCTCAACAGTCATGCTAATAATCATGGCAGATTTTTTAAGGTTCAGTCTTTGTCCAGTCCAACCATAGTAATTGCTCAAAATGATCTTCATCTTCTTAATGCTTTTAATCTTAGCAACAGATAGTAAAAGGACATCATCTGCATAAAGCAAAAGAGAAATCTTCTGACATCTAGAAGCAACTTTGACGCCTAATTCCTTCCCCTCCTGTGAAAGGACATTAGATAATAATTGGGAACAAATGAAAAAGAGAAAAGGGGATAATGAACATCCCTGACGGAAATCACTCCTCCCCTCAATCCACTTGGATAAACCTCCATTTATGATAATAGAAAATCTAGGCTCCATAATGCACTCCATAATCAGCTTCATGAATCTCACTGGAAAACCCAATCTTCTCATCATTTCACCAAGAGTATTCCAACACATGCTATCGTAGGCTTGCTCCACGTCTAGCTTGATGGCCACCAAACCTTCTTTAGATTTAGAAATCCTAATTTTATTGACCAATTCCTGTGCCAGCAATAAATGATATGAAATGCTTCTCCCCTTTAAGAAAGCTATTTGCTCTTGTGAAATAACTTTTGGAATTGCCACTAAAAGCTTGTTCAATAAAACCTTAGCAAGAACTTTATAAATGGAGTTGCACAAGATGATAGGACGGAAACCTTCAGGAGTTAATGGATTAGTAATTTTTGGTATCAACACAATAAGAGTTTCTTTCCAATTACTACACATTTTTTCTGATTCAAAAAATTCTCTAATAGCTTTACATACATCAATACCAATAATGCTCCAGTAATTTTTAAGAAAAGAATACGTAATACCATCAGGTCCCAGAGATTTGTTATTGCCATGTCCTTTGATAACTTCCAAAATTTCCATATCTGAGATTTGAACCTCCAAGATTCTTCTATCAGCATCATCCAGACCAGCTATCGAGTTAGGCCAGTTATCCATGCAACAACTCCTCTGCTTCCATTTGTTTTGAAAAAACTGGAAAAACACCTTATGCATTTCTTCGGGTTCTTCAGTGATTACACCATCAGCATTTTTAATTTGAGAGATCCTTTTTCGATTTCTTCTAGTGTTTGCAAAAGAATGAAAAATTTTAGAATTAGTGTCACCTTCTTCTATCCACTTAGCCTTTGCTCTTTGCCTCCACCATGTATTTAGCCGTGAAAGAACCGAATTAAGTTCTTTAACTTTTGATCTCAGCATCCAAAGCTTTTCATCAGTAAGCCACCCAAACCAATCCTCTTCTTCTTGAATCTGAGAGATTTCATCTTTCAATTTCTCCTTCTCCAAAGAAAAGTCTCTAATCCATGCCTTGCTCCAATAAAAAAATTCCTTCAAAGCTTTCTTACACTTCTTATTGAGAATTTCCATATCACTTCCTTAGAATACCTTCCTCCAAACTCTGGCAATAAAAAAAGATGAAGCTTTATAATAAATCCACACATCTTCAAATTTAATCATCCCATTCTTTTTATAAGAGTTAACAACAATCTTCAAGACTATAGGACAATGATCCAAAGCAACTCTAGCAAGGTGTCTTACCACAGCTACCTTAACACCATTGATGGCTATAGAGTTAAGAAAACACCTGTCCAGTCTCTAAAGTATACGATCTCCTCCTGATTTATTATTACACCAAGTGAATCTTGGACCAATAAATCCCACATCATGTAAATCACTCATATTTAAGAAATCTTCCATCTCTTTGGGCCCTTGAGAAAAAATAAATTTTCTTCCACCCAGTTGGTGGAATTTTGAAAACATATTTTAAAATTATTAGTTTTCTTTAGGAATTTTAAAATTGAGATTTTAATTCTAATTCTAGAAGTTGAATCAGCTCGTTTGGAAAAATATATCACCCTAGAGGACGAAAATAAAATTCCATAACGGTGTTCAGACTTAGAATCATGAAATTCATCTTGAATATCATAACTAGATTCTAAAGAGAACTCCAAACGGCCCCGAGGGAACAAGGTAGAGTTCAGCTAAATAATCCAGTTATGGTATTTAAGGAGTATGATTGTCGAATTCATATCCAAAGCCTTATCAAAGAAGGATGTATCTCCCCAAAGGGAGATAACACCTTTCAATGATAATTCTTCAAATATGACAATGACAATCATTCTTTAACATTTCCCAAAGAAATCTAAGAAGATTTTAAAAAAGATTAATTTTGAAATCAGGTGTGTGTGGTTCCAAATCTCCTACGAGTGCAAGCCCCCGTAGTTAATTACATCGTAGGGAGACAGAGTCCCCTACAAAAACTATCGATTAAAATAAGAATGAAATTTTACTAGATTTTCTAGGAGTGATATCAAAAAAAAATCGAATAGAATCTTTTGGAAAATCAAAAGGGAATGGATCAAGATTGAAAATTATTAAATGAATCGAAGGAAGAGAGGTAGGAGACACTTTGACATTCCAGAACCATCCGGAAGTGTCCGAAATTAATCTAAGTGTTGGGCTTTAAATTTTGGATTGAAATGATATTTAATTAGAGTTGAGCATTTTATTAGAAATTTGGGATTATATTCCTGAAATTTGGGGTCTTATAATCAAAGATCTGCTCCGGATCCTAAATCTAATCTGGACGCTGGACCACTGTCATCCGATCCAAACTAATGCAGTGCAAAACCTGGACTTACCCCAGCCTGGATTGGGGAGCCAGCTAACCAACTAGTCAATTTAAAAGAGATGAGTCCGGTCTTTTATGAAAGAGTGGTAGGGACGTTATACTTAAAGTTCTGGAGAATTGGGGCCAATATCTAGAAATTTTCCTAATTGGTCCCTTTGACTTATGTTGGGTACTAAAATGCTAAACTGATGTAATTAAAATTTTTGTCTCTTTTAATTTGTGTCTAATGAAATGCATGCTAGTCGACGACTTCCAAATCAAGTATGCTTGAAATTTCAAAAAAATAGGCTTATAAAAATAATTTTTTTTAGAAGACTAGGCTTCCCCAGGTCCGGCACCTCATCCTCATAGGTCAGACTATCCAGACTCTACCTGCGGGTGGGGAAGGATCTAAAACAAGGAAAGAAGAAGTGCAGAAATATGCATGCGACCTCGGGGTTGATCCCCGGCTAATTCCCTAGATTCGTTATCTTTCTATGTTATTTAGACTCACTAAAATTTTAGATATTT
Organism: Dendrobium huoshanense; assembly: GCA_016618105.1. Classification (NCBI taxonomy): domain Eukaryota; kingdom Viridiplantae; phylum Streptophyta; class Magnoliopsida; order Asparagales; family Orchidaceae; genus Dendrobium; species Dendrobium huoshanense. The sequence goes on from CM028360.1 coordinate 15,654,082, forward strand.
AAAGTTATGAGTAGAAAACTTTTACACCCTCACGAGTCTCACGTATCCAGGCAAAAACAAGAACAGCACACAATCGCCAAAAAACTAGGAAAAGCAAGCAATCCTAAAGGCAATCAACTCATCACATCAAATATTAATCAATTAATAAATGTCCATAGGCAAAGTTGCCTTGCTTTTTACAAACCAGAATTTTGTAGAAAGTAAAGTGGCCGGGCACCACTGACAACAACCTGGATTCTAAACCTAGTAATGACGCAAGTAATTTTGAGTGGGATACTCTCAATCTTCAAGTCTTCAATCTTGTTCTCCTCTGGACTCCTTTTCTTCAAACTTCTTGGATTCTTCGTGGTGAACTACCCAAATGGATAAGAGAGCACTTCCCTTTTAAGGGGAAGGCCACTCTTTCCTCTTTGGGTATAAGAGAAGTGTGATCCAAATTTGGATTTCCAAATAGAAAAAGGAATACTTCCCAAATGGCATCCTTTCCTCTTTGGAATCCAAGCTTTGGACATATGTATCCCAACTCAAAATTAACTTTCACAACACTTGACAATTACACAAATTACATTTATATCAAAAATAAAATCTAGACTCACCTGCAGGGTTATCCTAAGTAGTTAATAAATGATAAGCAGTTATTCCCAAGTAGTTATATATGTGCAAAAAGGAAAGTAAAACACACTGGCCACACTCTTTTTATTGTTTGGGGGCTTTAGCAGCTGAAGTACCTGTGCAAGCATTTATAACAATTAATAAATTTTTATTGATTTAGCCCCCTTTTTCTACCCTGCATGAGCGTGGCCACCTGCAGAAAACTATGTGAACATCCAGATCGTACCTAACCTAAGGGTAATCTAGTCACCAAACACATCAATTCATTCATAGAGTGCAAAAAAAAAGTAAGCAGACACAACAAAGCAATTTCATCCACAACATGCAGTGAAAACTACGAAAAATCCGGCACACAGCAGTAAAGTAAACACCGGCCTAACCTAGATCTAGAGTTGGTTGTCCTATCACATCATCTAAAGTGTGTGTAAAAGGTCGTGTGGTAGGGGTAAATCCTAAATTGGGTGATTAATCAAAGTTGTCTAAAGTTCTGGGTTTGTTAAGGCTTAAAAGGGATATTTGAGTTAAACTTTAAATATTAATAAATTAGGAATTTTAATTAAATGTATTTTAAAAGTTAATTGATTGCTACCTTTGTTTCACACCGAGGCCGTGAAGTTTATTTCACCTTCCTTGGGGCTAAGCTAATAGCCTCGTAGGCCTGGGTTACCTAGTAGCAGTCAGGGTTAATTAAATTATTTTAAATTGGTTGGAAACACAGGAGTAAATTAATATTAAGGGGAATTGATTACTGATTTTAATGGGTTGGTTGAGAATTTTAATAACCTATTAAAAGAATTTTAGAGGTTGGAGAAGTTAACAGATTTTAAAGGAGTATCCAGATATGTTAACTAAGGGGTTAAAATTTGACTTTCAAAATTAGAGTGAATCTTAAGGGTTTCAGATTTTTAATAAGTATTAGACCTAATTATGAGTTGTTGGACAGGTGGGACACTTAATTTGGAGTTTTCTATGAAAAGTTATGATTTTTAGAAGTTCTGGCCCGCTTTGACCTAAGATCATCTAAGATGTTGAGTCCTTGACTTAGACCAAATTATGGAGGTTTAATATTTTTAGGGAATGATAGATTCTAATTGGATTCATTAGCCATTAAGTTTGATTAGTCAAAATTTTCCATAATTAACAGTGAATTTTAGAAATTTTACATGTTCGTAGGGATTATCAAACTATCTCAACTAAGAGAGCTGCTTAAGGATTTCAACCCAAATGAGCCCTAAACTCCTTGGGATCAATTCCAAAGGTCATAAATGACCTAAGGACAGATCAAAAAGTGTATAAAACCCATTTGGGATTTTTTAAGATTTTTTTTTAAGATTAATTAAAATTGATTAAACCCTAATTACCTAAGGGTCAAGTTAAGACAAATCTAGAGATCAATTTAAAAGGGTTTCAATTCTTATTGATTAGGAGATTAATCAGGGACAACTAAGGACATTTTGATGGATTTTATAAGTTAAGAATAGTTCATTATCAATTGATTAGGGTTAACAGGCCATTTCTAAGAAGGATTTTTGAGGCTCCTAATTGGAGAACCAAATGAACTCCAAATTTGATGAAATTTCGACCATAGGATCACCTAATCCTAAGGACTAAACCCACCAAATTTGAGCTCAAATGGAGTACTCTAAGATGGTTAACAAAACCACCCAAGGTGAGCTCTAAGTCACCTTCAAATCACTATAGGGGTCTATCCTAGGCTTGGATTGGGGCAAAATCGGTGGCTCTACACTCCTCATCCTACACATCATCAACACACCAAAAATCACACCCTATATCACTTGTCCGGACTACCTAGCTAGGGAGCTCGGGATGGAGGGATTACCGTAGAGAAGGCCTCATTGAATGAGCTTCTATTTCAGGAAGCTTCAGGGGATGATGGCGAACAGTTCTCCTTCGGAGGTCGGGACCGAAGGACGGCCGGAGGTGCGACTTCGAGCAGGATGCCAAAAGCTTTCACATGCTCTTGCTCGAACGGAAGGAGGGATCAATCTGGGAGCTCGAAGGAAGCATTTAAGAGTTCGAAGGAGCTCTGGGAATCGATCAAGAGCAAATGCCAATGCCTCTTACGGTCTGGGGAACTCGAGGCTATTCGGCTACCTTTTGCTAGCTTGGACGACTGAGATTGAGCTGGAGAGGGCTCGGATTGCTGCCAGGTGGACGTCCTAGGGAGATCGTGGGGATCAAACCGGTGGACAGTAGCCTTGAGCCAGGATTTGTCTACGGGGGACCATCGGAACTCATTTTCCATTGGTTTTGACCGCCGTCGGCCATGATCTGGGTCGGGTTGACTGGGGGAGACCGATGGGGACATGCTGGAGCCAAGGGTGGAGTCAATTTGGCCTGGGAATGTCTGGATTGAACTGGTGGCTGGGTTGGACCCAAACCTGCTCGGTTCGAGTCGAATTGAGCTTGATCCAGGTCAGGTAAGACCTTGGGTTTGGTATGGGAGATAGGTCTGGGTCTGGTGCACCCAATGCAAGTGGCAATTGGATCCAATTTGGTCTGGGTTAAAAGATGGCTTGGGTTGATCCAAATCTGCTCGGTTCGAGTCAATTTGGGCTCAACCCAGGTCAGGCCAGACCCTGGGCTTAAGGTGGGAAGTGGGTCTGGATTTGGTGGACCCAATGCAAGTGGCAATTGGGTCCAATTTGGTCTGAGTTGGAAGATGGCTCGGGTCCAAGTGTTTTTGGCTACTTTGGGTTAGCTTAAAACCTGAGCCAGGTTAACTCAAGGCATGGGCTGGCTGGAGGAGATGTGTTGGACCTAGGGCCACCTATGGGAGGTGTTGATCAAGTTCAATTGGGCTTAGGTTGAGAGTTGGCTCAATCCTAAGTGATCTTGGGCACTTTGGGTTAGCCTAACTCTTGACCCAAGTGAGCCCAAGGGTTGGGCTGGTCAAAGAAGGTGTATTGGGTCAATGGGAACCCAATGATACCATGATTTGGATTCAATTTGATTAAGGTTAAGAAATGGCTCAAGAGAGACCTCTCTTTTGTCACTTGGGTCAAGCCATGTGGCTAACCCAAGTGAGCCCAAGGCTTGGGTCTCCAAGAGAGGTCTCTTGGGTACCCAAGGGGTCATCCCTTGCATTCAAAAAGACGTGGAATGGACTTGATTCAAAGATTTGAAAGAGAAGGGGTGTATGGGTTAATGGGTCAAACTTGGTTGACTTGATCAACCAGGTTGATCCAAGGTCTGGGTTTGGGCTCAACAAGTTAGGTTCAATGTTTGAAACTTGTTGAAAGTGGTTTCAAAGAGTTTGGAATTGATTTGAGTTGAAATGGGCATTTGAAATCCCATAAGGGTATTTTGGTCAATTTTGACCCATTGGTCAATTAGGGTAAAAAATGGGTCTGAAAAATACAGTTTGCTGCTCAATGGATTATAATCAAGAGTCTGGCAGTGATTGGAGGCTTTGATAAGGACTCCAAGATCAAGATCTTCAAGGTGTTAGGTCTAATGGCATGGGCTGTAAATATTTGAAGGTTTTACAGCCTTTGGATTTTAATCCTGATTCTAGAGTTAGAGACCTCAGAATGGGCTCAAAATTGGAGGGTAACCTCTAGGGACATGTATTATCACTTTGTAGGTGATAGACTCTGAATCAGAGGCCATTTGACTGGGTTTTGAAATGTTTGAAAAAATCTTTGAAAAAGGTTTCTAGGACAGGGCCTTGAGACTTTGGATTTGAGTCTGAATTTCTGGATTTGGAATGGATTTTAAGTTTGAATGATTAATGTTGGAGTATCCAAATCATTCAAAATCATGTGGTGATTGTTAATGAATGGATAGGGTCAAAGCTCGATTAAAGGTGGGATCAAAGTCTAAGTTGAAGTTTGGATTGTCAAATTGATTAGATCAAAGTTTGGGTATGTTTGAAGCTTGAATTAATTTGGATTTGAACTGAATGAAGTTTAAGATTTGAATCAATCAAGGGTAGGGATTTATTTGAGTCTAGATTGGTCCTAAGATCTAGAGGGGTTCTAAGATCTAGGATCTAGAGGGGCTCTAAAATTTGAGATATAAGAGAATCCTAAGCTCTAGAGTAGGCCCTAAGGTCTAGCTCTAGGAAAGGATCTTAAGGTCTAGACTGGATCCTAAGGTCTGGCTCTAGGAAAGGATCTAAATATCTAGAGTGGATCCTAGGATCTAAAATTAATCTGGAGTTTGGAAGGGCCTTAGTGACCTCATATCAAAAATGAGGTCAACACACCCCTCTTGTCTTCTTGAGACAAGATGTAATTAAAGTCTCCCCCAACAATGAAAGGAACCCTTCTAATAGAAACCTCATGTAAACTCCCCCATAACTATCTCCTCTTTACAACTTCCTTATTGCCATAGATAGTAGCAATCATCCACACCCCTTTATTGAAGACATTGAGATCTCCAAAAATACACTGATCTACTTCCTTTAAAACTGAGAAAGAAGCTAAGTCCGACCTCCACAATACCATAATTCCTCCAGATAAGCCATCAGATGGAACAAGATAGAAATCCCAATCAGCTCCCATAATCTTCTCAACGGAAACTTTGTCAAATGCATTGAGCTTAGTTTCCACTAAACCAACAAACAAAATACCATGATCTTTAATCACCTCCTTGAGATATAGAGAGGCCTCTTTCTTCTTGGCCCCTCTACAATTCCAAAAAGATATTGAATTCATTGATACAACCTAGGGGATGCCACCCCTTCCTTCCTTTTGTTACCGCCACCATCAAAATTTCTCCCTCTCGGAATGTTCTTTATAGGACCAAGAGATTTCAGCTCTTTAGCTTATTTCATCTTGTTAGTCTCACCATTAGAACTTCTGTCTTTTCCCAAAATACTACCATAATTATTACTGTCAACATCTTCAACTATGTTCGACCTTACTATAATACCTTCACAGGTTTCCTCATTTCTTTCCATACATTTATCCACATTTAACAACTCTTTATTTAACAAAATTTCATTGATAGAATTTAGAATATCAATTTTGTTAACAGAATTTGATATATTAGGAATGACAAAAATAAAGGTCTTACTCATATCAGCTTCAGAACCTTCCTCACAGTTGACTGAATAATCTTCTCTAACCACAACATCAGCTCCATTCTTTGTATCATTTTGTTGATCCACTTCTAAAGACAACTCTCCTTCTTCTAACTGTTCTTCATTTCTCGTGTCAGCTATCTTTGTGAGGGAAGAGTCTTTCCTTACTTCATCAACAACAGTATCTCCTTTTTGAGCTGTTTTTAAGTTTCCATTCTTCTTAACATATATAGCTTTGCTGGATTTCACCACATTGCTTCTCTGAATAGGCCTTCTTCCTTTCTTGTTGTTGATAAGAATCCAAGGACCATATGATGGTTCATCAAATTTATCTTGAGAATTACTTCCTTCAGCAACTTCTTTATTATTACTATTAGCAATCTTCACTTCATTGGACTTGCTTCTGATTTTTTCACATTCATCCTTCAAGTGTCCAATCAAACCACATTCAAAGAAAAGGTTGGCCACTTTCTCATATTCAACTTTTTGAAAGAACCTTCTCGAAATAATATCCACCCAAGCTCCCAATGGAAGAGGTTGATCAAGCTTCACCCGAACACAAACTCTAGCAAACTCCCTCCTTCCCCATTGGAATAAATTCCCACCCGTCATTAATGGGGTACCAATTCTAGAAGCAATCCTTGCTATGTTAACTTCATCACAACATTGCAAAGGAAAGTTTGGCATTCTAACCCATATAAGAGAGGTTAGACCCTTCATTGATAAAGCAGAAAAATTTGTAGACTACTTCTCCATTCCCACAATGTGTCCATTAGTAAACCACGGACCTCCTGATAGAGCTACTTCCATCATTTCTTCTGATTGAAAAGAACATAAGAACCATCCTCTTCCTAAAGTGGTAAAATGAAATTGGCCCAAGTGACTCCATTGCTTTCTGATCTCCCAAGCTACCAAATGAGAAGGTAGTTCTCTTCCAAACACCTTTATAACCACAGAATTCAACAGTTTCTTTGAATTCTTAATTTCCAATTCTTCATTCAACCTTACTACTTTACCATCATCAGATAGCAACATTTCATCTTCCTTAAAATCAATTTTGATATATGGCTTATTACTCCATGGATTATTGTTGCCAATAATATCAATAGTATTCGGCATTATAACATTCACCTTATCCACATTCGTTCTGTTAATTTCATTCACAAAAGAATGAATATTATTACTACCCAATTAATTCCCCTATAACTCAGTGTGCCCAGAGTTTATATTTGAATTCATAAAGCTGTTAACAAAGATCTTCTTCCCGAAAGAGGAAGCATTGGGATCCATGAATTAGATGCATAAAAAACTTTATCAGTACCTGGAGTAAAATTCATTCCAGATTCATCCAATCCTTTGACTTTACCTTCCACATGCTTAATCTTCTTTGGGGCTTCTTCTGAGATATCTTTAATCACCAGCGGTCCATGCGACTTTGTCAAATGATCATCCGAATACTGTTTGGATGACAACATCTCATTAACCTTCAGATTAATCTTTGAATTACCAATGAAGGACGGAGGTATAGTCGTCGAAGACAGAGCTTTCTGGCGACTCTCCGCCGTCATTATCCACAGTTCTTCCTCGATCCAAAAATAGTTCAGGGATGCTAAGAATAACATATTTTATTTCATTCCAAATGCTGAGTCAATGAATAAAATGTATAAACCATGCACATATCTGTGTGTGTGTGTGTAAATATTTTGAACATTAATATATGTAATTTGATAACTTGCTTTGAGAATTTGAATATCCTAAATATATGTTCATTTGGTTGGTTAAAATACACACACACACACACATTATATCAACAAATATCTAGAGCTTAATTAGTGAAGTTAGAATTTTGCAAAAATTATATACTTAGTTTACTCCTAAATATGAATGAGATTTTTTTTTTTTTTTTGCTTGTGAAAGATAATTTAGCAAGTATATATGAACCAGAATTTTATGTTCATAAAACCTTAAAAGATAATTCCATATGACTTTATGCAATATATGTGGACAAAAATGGATATAAAACATAAACTAAAGATTGTAATAGGCATCATCAATCTTAATTTTTTATTTGGAGGGTACAAATAAGAAGAAAGTTAGCTCATTTCCTTCAAATTAATTGGCAAAGAATAACTACTTATAAAGCAATAGTCTTAGCCACTTAAATGCATCTGTTAAGGATTAAAAAGGAGAACAAAGCAAAGGGATCTTCATTTCACATTATTTTATAAATTTAATTGAGGAAGGTATACAAACTTGTACTAAAGTGCAAGTTATCACTTTATCTTATCAAAATAAGAATAATATTTATGATTTATAGAATCTCACTTACATGTTCCCTATCACACATTCTTCTCAGCTTTCCTCTTTGGATTTCTCTTAAAAAAATTGGGTTTCCAAAATTTAAGACATCTATAAAAACTTAGATTTATTTCCTACTATTTTATTCATAATTATGAAGAAGCTTGATCTAGGGTGAGGCTGATTCATGTAAGGCTAGGAGTTTTTAGGTAGGTGAACGCTTCATTAGCAAATGGGTTGTCGAATTGAGAGTGCAAGCCATATGGTAGAAAGAATGGAAATAAGAAGGAATAGGTTTTGGATTAGGCCTTATTAGGTGAGTATGGGTCAAGATGGGGTAGGCATGAGTATGGGATGGTGGTTTTCATGGGTAAGCATGGGGTCTTCATTTATGTAAGTGTTGCATACAAAGCAAGTGGGTTTAGGCAGGTGTCATGCGTAGGGGAGGAGGATAGGGCTGGTGAGATCTAAACTTTAGATGGATAGGTGCGCTAGTAGGGAGGGCCGTGAGTGGGCAAGGAGGATAGTATGGTCATTTAGGAGTCTAGCCATGGGCTTTATATGCGGGAGCAAGTCGGTAGAAACTGAGTGGACGCACAAGCCAAGGCTCACATGGGCTAAACAAATTGGTAAGTTGGATGTTATGGGTTTATGTGTGCTGCAAAGCAAGTTGGAAAGGCTTCAGTCTTTCTTTGCATGGGATAAAGGAGCATGTTCTTCTTAAGGAGAGCATTAGAGAAGAAGAATGTAAAGAGATTTTACCATTAAATCCTTCCTTTTCTTTCGATTAGTTTTGTGAAGAGGTTCCATCCATAATGGCCAATTGAATGAAAATTATTCTTTGTAGAGTACGTGCATAGTCTAGTGAGATCATGACATGTGGATTGGACACATGAATATTAAAGATGAATTTCATAATTTATTTCCATCTTGTTAGCCCAACTGACATGGCCCAATATGGATTTCATATTTTATTTATATCTTGTCAGCCAGACTAACCTGGCCTAAAAAATTTGAATTAATGGGAGATCAAAAGTCTTGAAGTTTGTTTACTTTGCATCATCACATTCACTTTTCATCTTCAACTATTCACTTTTATCTTTGGTATTAAAGATGGGTTGCATTTAAACTACACTAAGGGACTAAGTTCATCATCCAGCAACATGGTTAGTTCATCTTTCTATTTCAAGTTATGTTCATTGAGATAATTCCTTAGGCTTATCTCTCAAAATAGGTTTTACAGTTTAAAATTTAGGTTTTCTTGGGTTTAAAGTATATTTACTATGTATTAAATATATGTAAGATGCATATTTACTATATATTTTTTATGTCTGAATTGCATTTTAGTTATGTAAAAATTGTATATTAAATGTGTATGTACTATGTATTTACTACATATAAACTGCATATCAATTGTATATGAATTGTGTATTAGCTCTGTATTCACTAGTATCAACTCTTTATCAACTATGTATTAATACTCTCCATATTTTAAAATTATTTTACACAATTCTCATATTTATATGACTAGATTTTTGTTCATTTTGTGAAGCATTTTTTAATTGCAAATTCACTACTTATTTACTTAGTATTCACTATTTATATACTACATATTCGCTGGTTTCAACTCTGTACCAACTATGTATCAACGACCTTTTATTTACAAAATTATTTTGCATGATTTTCAATTTTATATGAGTTATTTTTTATTCATTTTGCGTTTTTATTTAGAAATTCATATTTACTAAAAATTTACTATGTATTCTTTACATATTTAATGTATATTTATTATGTATGTATTGCTTAAGTGAAAATTAATTATGTATTAATTACATATTTAGTGAGTATTTGCTGCATATTTGAGAATAAACTGTATATCAACTCTGTATTCACTGCATATCAACTGCGTATTTTTAACATATTTATTTCATTTGGACTGTGTATTTTTGCATATTTATTGCTTATTTTTCTTTGATTTTAACATGTGTCTACATATGTTTAGCCTATTACTTATCTTTAATTTATATAAATATTTATAAGTATTTGCAACTCTTAATCGAGATAATAAACACTTATGTCGAGGACACCTTGAAGAGATTACATATTTATCAATTTCTAAAGTTCACATCATTTCAACAAAACATTACACTGATATACAAGCTGCTTACATTATGGGATATTTCTCAGCAATCATTTATTATCAAGGGTTAGTCGTTAAAATTCACATCTCATGAAGAGGCTCTACTCTTTAGTTTGATAGACAAAGGCGTTGAGATTGTATGACAAAGCAGGCTACTTGAAAATTTCACATCAATTTAAATTAAGATTGCGATGATAGAAATGAAAAGATCAATAGCTTATCCATTATGTTAGAGATATTTTTATGTATTTACTATCAAATTTATTTTTCTACCATAATAACCTTCAAACACCAAGAATGCGTCTTAATACTACATGTAATATACATGAGTTCTCATCTATTAATTGAGAAGTAACGTTAAGGGAATTTCTAGTTAATATATTTAATAAAATTTCCATGAAGTTTACTTTGAAGAAGATAATTAGTTATATAAAAAAAATTTTACATATGCTAATTGTAAGAGCTAAAAGCTTATAAGTATCATTCTATTTATTAATTCATTTTAATAATTCATTAGCTAATATTGCATTTTATCTTATATAGATTTGGTTCCTTGACAACTTTTCAATAAATGCCCCCAGGTACCCTAACTTAAGACCCCATTTCCTTTGATGGGGCAATACAAAAGTACTTTATTCTGCCTAAAATATCTCAAATTTATTTACTATGCTAAAGGAAAGGCATGTGCATATAAAGATTTATCATTGAGAAAATTTTAGTTTATTACCCCTAATAAATGAGATTTGTTAACTATTGCATAATTTTTTTGTAGTTTTTTTATATCCTTCAGGGAGTAACCTAGGAGGAAGAAACCAACTTTTTTTTTGCTTTGATTCAATCCATCATTCTCCCCAATAAACCTCCCTCATTAACCCGAATTAGCCACCCCACTCGTTCTCCCAAAAAATCCCCCCTCCAACACAAATAAAGGATCAAGCTAGCATACCAATAAAATTACACACACTCTTAGAATAGTAGCTCAGGATTGGGCTGGCTTCTAGGAAAAATTACAAATTACCCTCTACAAAATATGCACAAAAATGATAAACCTAAAGCAAAAATTGTTTCTCTTGAATAAAAGTGTTCCCACCATGTTGCACAATGTAAATTTCATCCCCAGCAACCTCCTCCATCCTCATCATCATCCTGCTAGCAAGCCTCCCTAGCTATTGAAATCAAGAAGGAAACCCCAATTCCTATTATAAAAATTTAGAAGGATTCCCTCGTTTAGGTAATTTCTCCTTCCATCTACAAAAAGGTGGAAGCCTCAGCTATTGCACTCCTTCCTCCTATCCGCAGTAAGGAGCCCCATTCCTCTGATTTAAAATATGATGGAAGTCATAGATGTTATAGTTCCTCAGGTTGAGGATGAAGATGATAGTATGGAAGAGAATAAAGAAGTAAGAGAAACGAAAATGAAAAGGTAAAAAAAAAAATCTTAACCACATTAAGAAGAATAGAATAGAGTCCCCACCTATACAGCAAGCACCCCATCTTATCTAATTCCTATGGACGAGCTTCCAATTATTCTTAGACCTTCAATTGATGTAATTCTTGTTAACTTCTTGTAGGGATACTGGAAATACAAATAGAATAGCCATTTATATGTCCAACATATCAATAAGATTTTGGTCAGGGCAAGCCATCTTCTACTTCAACTAGTCATCTACGATTTGCATTGGACCCTTTTGGTTGGGATTCTGAAGGAAAAGAAGGTAAAAAATTTTTATTCCTTACCCAATCCAAAAAATAAGAAAATACTTTCTGGCATTATAAGTCAGAGAAGCATGGCATACTATTAATTCCTTTTTAATGTGTCCATTTAACATAATAAGTATCCATTATATGTTTAGATAAAAAACTATATGAGGACATGCGGGGTCTTTTGAAAGTGATTTAAAAAAATAGACAATACATAGTGTTGATGGTTTTCCAACCTAGAAAAAAAGTTTTGGTTGTGGAATATTTGTCTACAAATAAATGAAAGAAATTATTTTTCAAAGAAAAGTGAGAAGGTCAGTTCATATAGATTGGCAAGCATAAACGAAAAAAATTTAGTGTGTTCTTTGATTAATTTTAAATAGCAATAAATTAATAGTGATGTAATAATCTTTTTTGTGTACACATAATATTATCATTGATTTATATTAAAGAGCTTATACTGTGTTCTTTGATTAATTTTTCATATGAATTTTTAAAATAAATGTAAAGTTTATATATATATATATATATATATATATATATATATATATATATATATATATATATATATATATATATATATATATATATAATTCTTATTTTAATAAATTCTCAATAATATAATATTTCATTCTTTTAATTTTACTTTTTAATAATACTTAGTTGATAATCAGTTAATCAAATTGAATGGTCATTTTTGAGGAATTTCATCTTCATCTTAAATTACATTCAATAGGATTATTCCTAAATGTTTAGTTCTTAATGCAAATTAAAAATTTTAAACAAGTCATACGTAGTAAATAAGCAATAAATATGTAGTTAGTACACAGTGAATATGTAGTGTATATGCACTGAATATGTAATGAATACAAAATAAATATGTTGTGAATACTCAATAAATATGATATAAATATATAATAAATAAGTAGTAAGTACAAAATAAATACACAATAAATAGATAATAAATATGTAGTGAATAAATAATAAATAAGTAGTGAAGTTATTTTGAGATTATAAAAAATTGTTTCCTACACAATTAATAAATTGGGAAAACACATGTTCAACAACATGATAATGAACAAAAAAAACTCAGTTTATTACAATGAATGAAGTATATCCGAACCATTAATTATTATAATGAATTATTTTTAATTTAAAAAATAATTATTAGAAATAGGTATTAAAAAATTGTTGCTCTGAAGTAATGATATCCATTAGCATTCTCGTGTAATCTGGCCCTGGCTTACTAGTTAGTTCCCTGGTTATGAATTTTTTATTGAAGCATTTAGTCATGTTTGAGAACTTGATTTGGCTTGAAGGTAAAGAGATTCAGTTTTATTTTCCTTCACACCAGGTTTCTCCGTTGAAAAAATAATCTCAGTAAGATATACATTCTCGTAATATATAATGAAAAATAATTAGTATGTAAGTTAAATTATACTCTTAAGCATCTTCTTCTTTTCCCAATGGACCTTCATCCTAGCATTAGAGATACTTTTTGGTCTATACTGTCGCATTCTAACTTTGTATTTTATTTTTTCTTTTTTTTTTGTTTCTTGTGTCTAGCAGCAAACGTGTATACAAACTAAGTAACCACACACACACACATATGGGGATAGTTTTTTTTAAGAAGAAATAAAAACTTTTTTATGAGGATCATATTGTATGATTTTAAATCATATTGTATGATGCACTGTGGCTCAACAACTATATTATGTGAACTAATAGTACTATATGATTGTAATTATACTGTACAATTTGTTTATAACCCGAAACACTAGCCTCCAGATTAATTTAAGCATATTTTTAATATTTAAACTTTGAACTTATTATACTTTATGATCCAATCATATCGTATGAATATTTGAATACTTATTGGAATTACCCCCCCTGATTAGTAAATTAAATTAAGGTTTAATTAATGATTGGTGATCATATTGTATGACCTGGTTCATACCGTACAATCAATCAAGGCTATTATTGGTCGTCCCAAAGATCATATCGGATGAAACCTTGATTTTTAACTAATCGTACTATATGTTGTATACGACATACTAGATGACCTAAATATTTTAAATGATCATACTATATAAGTTGGATTGTACCAAATGTTGAACATAGATGAATTTTGATCATCCCAACCTTCATCCTATATGAACATATGAAGTTTACTAAATCATACTGTAAGATATTTGTATTGTACCGTATGATATATTAGAAAATTGTTGTTTTTTCGTACTCTTTTGTACCAGGATGAAAGCTATTTTGAATCGAATATACTGAATGATCTGTGATTGTACTGTATGAAGAAAAATGGATAAATTGAAAATTTTAGTGTTTCTTGAAGCCTGATATTTATGTAGTTCTTTTGCCTTTTAAAAAGTGAGATGAACATGACAAAGGATGGGAACTCTTAAGAGGGAGCTTCTTGAAGTGATTTAGGGCTTTTGAGAGGAAGGAGAAGGTGAGTTTGAGATTGAGAAGGAGTTTGAGGGGATCAAATGGTTCCTCCAAGCCTGTAGCATGCTTACTCCTCCTATGGCCAGGGTAAATCCTATGGGATCTCTTTAGGGGGAGAGCCTTCAAGGTTAACATCCTCAAAGGTCTTTTGTCTTCTCTAGAGGGAAAAAAATAAGAAGGTCTGCTGCCATCACTGGGAGGATGACATAGCATCCAGCACTCCACCACATTGTGAAGGTGAAAGTGAGTTTGTGTAAAGCCTTCTCAACCTTATTGTGGGAGAAGAAGAAGAATTACTTTTAAGTAGTGCAAATTCTAGAGTGGAGGACTCTAGGGAGTGGACTTATGTCAAGTGACTGAACCACTATAAATCTTCTGGTGTGCTTTTTACATTTACTGCATTTTATTTTTTGTTGCATTTAACATTGCTGTAACTTCTTGGTGAGAATTTGATTTTAGTACTTCATTGTGTGATTTACAATTTCATCACTTTTAACAATGATTTTAATACTTTGTTGTAATTATCTTTTAATCACTAGCTTCTGTTCAAATTAGTTAATTTATTTTTGAAATTTATAAAAAATTAGAATACCTGTTTAGGCTTTATTCTTTATTTCAAAAATACCAATTCACCCCCCTCTTGGTTCATCTCGTACTTTCAATTGGTATCAGAGTGGGATTTCAAAAATAGTGTTTTAAAAAACATTGAAAACATTGATCGTGGAACTTTTGGTAACTGTAATACTATGGAGGGTTATTCTATAACTCTTCTACCATTGTTTGATGACATACCATTTGATTTTTGAAAATTTTGAATGACTACTTTTTTTACAATCTGTAGACTATCGCATGTGGATGTTGGTACAAGAAGTTTACACTACATCTTTTAAACTTTTGAATGGAATTATAATTAAAATAACATTTAGTGATTGGAGAAATGAGGATAGGGTTCTAAAATGATTAAATCAAAATGCTTGAATAGTTTCTTTATGCATTGAAATAAGAAGACTACATGAGAGTGGCCACCTATGCTATTGGTAAGGAGATTTGTGATAGATTGTGTATCATTTACGAAGGAATTAGTGAGGTTAATCAGTCTAGATTAAATATTGTATTATAGTATTATGAACTCTTCTGCAATAAACCTAGTGAAACTATATCTAACATATACACTTGGTTCATCCAGATAGTGACATCCTTTCTTGCACTTGGTAGAGAGATTTCTAATTCTGAAAAAGTCAATAAATTTTTTAGAAGCTTACCAAGTTCTTATGATGCTAAAATCACTACAATTACTGAGTCCAAGGATTTAAATATTTATTTAATGGATAATTTGCTTGGGTCACTCATTGCTTAAAAGCAAGGAGTGAGTCAAAGGAAAAATGATGTAGGAGAAAAGCAGTGAATAGTGGCTCTAAAAGCAAACAACTTAGAAAGTGAAAGTTATACATTGTAAGAAGATGATGATATATCCTTGATAACCCATCAATTCCAGAATTTTCTGAAAGGAAAATAAAAGCGTCATCAAAATAACTAGAACAATGGTAAAAGCTCAAAGAATACTAAAGTTTCATCTTACACAATTTTCTTTGAGTGCACAAAACTAGGTCACCTCTGAGTAGATTACCCCAACATAAAGATCCATCCAACTAAGGAGAGGGTTGAGGATAAGCCAAAGTATAAGAAATGAAAGATAAAAACACAGAAGGAATTTTGGGCCGACTCTTCCTCGGAATCTTAGAAGAAGAAGCAGAGGAGGGGGTAATAAATTTGTGTCCAATGGCTAAAATAATCTTGATCAATCAGATTAAGATGAGGAATGTTAACTTTCATATGAAGAACTGTTGGTTATTTTTAAAAAAATTCATGATTTGTATAGAAAGTTAAACAAAATTCTTACTAACCTTAATGTTGAATTTAGTACTTTACAAACTGCGCATGCTAATTTAGTTAAAGAACATTATGAATTAAATAAAGATCATATATCCCTGCTTGATGAGTTTGATAGATTAATTAAAAATTATATAAAATTATCTGATGCATATGATTCCTTGAAGACATTGCATATTAAGTTGGAAAAAAGAGTATAAGGAATTAAATGAACTTGCATGGAAAATATATAATAAAGAACATTGATTAATAGTGGAAGTGGCAGCTTATAAATATAAAAATAAAGCTCTGAAAGAAAAACTCATAGGATTTGAAAGTAATAAACCATTATCCACATTAGCCCAAACAAGCAACCCCCAAGCATTGCATGCATCACATAACTTTAAGAAGAGGCATCACTACCCTCATAGGTTAGTAAACCCATTTCATGGTGTTAGGTGTTTCTATTATGGCATGCTAGGTCATATAGCCCTCACTTGCACAATTCACCATAGGCACACCTTGTGTGGAGACCTAAATTATTTTCATCAAAGCATTGCATGCATACATCTCATTCATGTAATCATAAGGAGGAACCCAAACTCACCTAGGTTCCCCAAATAAACCTTTGAATGACCTTGTAGGGGTGCTCTCAAGAAAATGCTAGTGAGAGTATGTGTTACCTGGATAGTGGCAGCTCAAGACAAATGACTGGAAACATGAAGAAGTTCATTACACTGAAAGCCAGGACTAGAGGTAAGGTGAATTTAGGTGACAGCACCACCAGGAAAGTGGGCTTAGGTATTGTTGGAAATTCTTAAAAATGTTTAATTAAAAAAAATTTATTAGTTGAAGGTTTGAAGCATAATCTGTTGAGTATTAGTTAATTGTGTGATAAAGGATTTGACATAAAATTTCTTTTCGATAAATTCTTGATTAGTTTAAATGATAAACTTGTATTACAAGGAAAATGGATAAAAAATATTTATATTTTAGATCTTAACTATATTGAAAGGTCAAACTCACTATGTTTAAAAGCAATAAAGGATGACTCTTGGCTATGGTATAGGAGACTATGCCATGCTAGCATGAAAATACTTAAGAATATCACTCAAAAAAATGTGGTTAGAAGTGTACCTAAGTTAGACTTCACTAAAGACCATCTATGTAATGTATACCAACTAGGGAAATAAGTTAAATTATTATTTCATTCAATCAAGGATGTGAATACATCTAGGCTACTAGAAATCCTTCACATGGACCTATTTGGTCATGTTAACATAGCTAGCCTATGTGGGAAAAATTATGGATTAGTGTTTGTAGAAGAATTCTCTAGAATCACTTAGGTAAGTTTCTTAGCACATAAGAATGAGTCATTTAAGGAATTTAGAACTTTCTCCACTTGGATTCAATGAAAATTAGGATGCAAAATCTCAACAATCCATAGTGATCATGTTGGAGTGTTTTGAAATAAAAGATTTGAATCCTTATGTCAAGAGATAGGAATAGAGCATAACTTCTCTGCCCCTAAAACCCCTCACCAGAATGAGATAGCTGAGAGAAAGAATAAAATCTTGGTAGAAGCTGTTAGGGAAATGCTAGATGAGTACACTCTTTCTAGTTATTTTTAGGCAAAAGTGATGAAAACTGTATGTTATGTCTTAAATAGGGTGAACATTAAGTTGAAATTAGATAAAACACCATATGGACTCCTTAAAGGTAGGAAATCAAATCTTTCGCACTTGCATATCTTTGGTTACAAATATTTTATCTTAATCAATTGGTAATCTCCCTTAGGAAAATTTGATCCCAACGCTGAAGAGGGTGTCTTATTAGGTTATTGATCTATAGGTAAGATCGATAGAATCTTTAATAAGAGGACCTTGGTAGTAGAAGATTCTACCCATGTAATATTTGATGAATAAAATAAGTCCTATGAACCTAAATTTGAAGAAGATAGATGAGTTGGGGCCATTCAAGGAGTAGAAACCATGACCATAGGAGAGAGGGGAGAACCTCAAGAAGAATTGCCTAGAGATTCGAGATATTCTTCTAGTCATCCTAAAGAACTAATCTTAGGAGACCCATTAGAAGGTGAAAGAACTAGGCATAGACTTAGGAAAGAGGTTAGTCATTCTACGTTTATTTCTATGATAGAACCCATAAGTGTAGATCAAGCTTTAGGAGATGAATTTTAGATCCTAGTAATGCAAGAAGAATTGAACCAATTTATTAGGAATGATGTATCAGAATTAGTTAAGAGACCTAAAGAGTAGTGTATAATTAGAATAAAGTGGGTCTTTAAAAATAAGGTGAATGACTCAGAAACCATAATAAGAAATAAAGCCAGACTAGTAGTTAAGGGGTATAATCAGATTGAGGGAAAAGACTTTGAAGAATCCTTTGACCCAATAGCTAGACTAGAATGCATAAGGGTGTTCTTATCCTTTGATTGCTTCAAGGGTTTTAAATTATATCAAATGGATGTCAAAAGAGTGCTTTTCTGAATGGAGTAATTAAAGAGAATGTTTATGTTAAGCAAGCCCCCTCTGGATTTGAAAACTCACAATTCCAAATCAAGTATTCAAATAAAAAAAGGCACTGTATGGGTTAAAGAAGCACCCAGAGCCTGATATGAAAGACTTTGCTCATTCCTACTAGTAAGATGATTTGTTAAGGGTAGTGTAGACACCACCCTCTTTCTATAAAGGGTAAAATATGAAATTCTCATTATCAAGATTTATGTAGATGACATCCTATTTTGATCTTCAAATAAAACCTTATGTGATGAATTCTAAAAAATGATGAGTAATGACTTTGAAATGAGCATGATGGAAGAGAAAAATTATTTTCTTAGTTTTATTGTAAAATAGATGAAATATGGAATATTCCTTAGCCAAACTAAATACATCAAGGATATTCTGAAAAAAAAATGAAATGGTTAATGCTAAGGCCATCAACACTCCCAGGAGTTTTATGATTCCACTAGACAAAGACCAGAATGGAAAATCAATTGACCAAAAAAATATAAAGGAATAGTTGGATCTCTCCTCTATTTAACTGCCAGCAGATCGGATATGATGTTTAGTGTGTGCCTCTGTGCCCGATTCCAAGCTGACCCTAAAGAATCTCAATTTACTGCGATCAAGCAAATCCTTAGTTATCTATTAGGCACCCCAAACTTATGAATTAGGTATTGTAAACACAACACCTCCTTTGAAATCTTAGGGTACTCAGATTTTAATTTTATATGATATACGGTAGATAGGAAAATTACCTATAGAACCTATCAATTCATATAAAAATCTTTAGTTTCCTTGTCCAGTAGGAAGGAAAATTCAGTAGCCCATTTCATAGCCGATGCAAAATATATAACAGTAGGAAGTTGTGTTACAAAAGTGTTATGGTTGATACAATAACTTCTATATCTTAGATTACTCGTAGGAACCATACCATTTATGTGTGACAACACTAATGCAATTTGCATATCCAAAAAACTAATTCAACACTCTTGAACAAAACATATAGACATTAAACACCACTTCATAAGAGATCATGTAGCAAAAGGAGATATATAATTGTATCATATAGCTACAGGAAATCAATTGATAGTCATATTCATGAAACCACTTGCCAATGATACCTTTAGCACCTTGAGGATGAAATTAGGTGTCATAGACATTCATTCTTGATCCCAAAGAAAAAAAAAACAACAAAAAAATAACCAATATATATATACATATACACGTGGACAAAAAAATTGGTCAAATGTGTTTCCTGAACTTCACACGCTCATCTCACTGAATTCCCAAAATGACAAATTTTCTATCCCCACTATACTGTATGATTCCCCTTCGTATTATATTATCAGTACAAAATTCATAGATCATAGCCCTCTATCCAACCAATATTATAGATTTGATTTTTAATCTACCTATCGTACTGTATGATACTCTTCATACTATATGATACATGTGGCAAGGCATTCAAATCATTTGGTATAATATTATTGTCCTCATACTGTATGATATCCCCATTACGTCCAGTCCAAATGGATTGGGATGAATCAAACTCAATCGATATGATATTATTGCTCTTCTTACTTTATGAACACTCGTTCGTGCTGTGTGAATTTTTTTATCAATGGTCGTACTGATGACCCCTCAGGATGAGCAAATTTTCTTCATATCATCCAATATGATACTGATCATACTGTATGATTTTACCACCTTTCTTGAATGATCATCCAGATGAAATAATTTCTTGATCATATTGTACGATGCTAGATTGTACTATATGAATTTTAAAAAAATCTATAAATGGGAGGAAAAATAAGCTCATTTCACTCAACCTATCCTCACTACACTATTGTTCACTTGTTTCTCTTCAATGACTAGCTCAAGCAAATGAAGCCGAATCATCCTGGGATGCTCCTCTTCCTCTCGTCATCACGATGATCATTTTCTATCTTCTAAAGATGAGGATTCCTATCAAAAATTCAAAAGCATAAAGATCACTCCTTCTCGCATGCTAAATCAAGCAGCCTTAACTTTGAGGTGATGAGCTTCTTTGCTTCTACTACCTTCCAATTTCTTCTCACCCTGGCCTTTTCATTTAATTTTAAGCTCCTTTATGAGTTCCTTGCCAACCTAAGGATAAATATAGATAACATGACCCTCACTTTATTTGTTTTCCATCAAAATATCGAAATCACCAAAGCAAACATCGCTAAATATATCGAGCTTTCTATTGAAGGACATCGCACCCACTCCTTTATAACAAATATGTTTGATTAGAGTTCCATCAATTTGGTTCTTAGAAATGTTTCTTTGATCCAACACCAACCTCTTATCCAGTCCTTAACCCAGACTGTCCACATCATCCAACATGTTCTTAAGACATCTATAATACTCAAAGATGGATATAGGATATGGATGACCCCAATCCTATCTGTTGTCACTTAATTAATCAGCCCCAATACTATATTTAATGAAGTTGATTTAATTATTTATTATATCTAAAATATGACCCAAATTCGCCTTCCTAGTATTCACAAGAAATTCAATTTAGCCCTCACCCATCTCATAGGATACATTCTTCATAATAAATACCAGTTAACCTATCTTGGTGAACCAGACAATATCTTTATTTCTTATACAGAAGCCTCCTTTCATATCTTGTTTCATCGGGGCCAAGAGCATAATGAGCAAGATTTTGATGAAGAAGGGGAAGCTGCTTCAATAGGAGAACTTGCTTCACCAAGAAGTCCTGCTCCACAAAGAGGACTTACACCTGCATATCCTCCTGACAACATCATTTAATGACTCAACTGACTAGAAACCCAACTTGGCTCTCATATCCATGAATAACACCAACATCACGAGGATGAAATGCGATGGTTTGGGAAAATATTTTCTTTAATCAATATTATTTTGCATCTATCCATCACTTCTTTCAGCCACCTCCACGACTAATTAATTAGGATCCACCTTTTGACTTAGTCATTGTCTATATGTTTTATGTACTTTTTCCTTGGTACTCATTTTGGTGATGTCAAAAGGTGGAGAAGTTTGTCTATCCTTAGTTAGTATGCTTTCATGTTGCATATCATGTTTTTTATTTTAGTTTCTAACTTAAAATGAAATGCATGTTTCTGTTCATATTTTAAATTATATTAATAAAAAAAAAGAAAAAAAAAACACTATCTTTCCTATCAACAAAATTATTTAATATCATAAAAAATGGGGAGATTGTTGCAGTCTATGACCCTTGTCTGAGATTTTGATGATGACAAATAATGTTGATTGAATTATTATATTCTTCATTAAATATTTTGAATGTTACTCTTATCTTTGAGTACTAACATTTCAAGGATATCACACACTGCTCAAGATAATAAAAGACTCGAGGGTGGGTAGAATAGGATGTGAAGGAGTGTAACTTTATATTTTCTTTATTTTTTTTATTCTTGAGTCTGGCCACAAAAGTGTATGCAAACTGAGTCACCATGCACACACATAGGGGGGAGTTTTTTTAAGAAAAAAAGTCATTTTTCTTGAAGTTCGTACTATATGATTTTAAATTGTACTACATGATGCACTATGGCTCAACGGATATATTATGTGAACTAATCATACTGTATGATTGTTATCATATTATACGATTTATTTTGAACCGAAACCCTAGCCACCAAATTAATTTAAGCATGTTTTTAATATTTGAATTTTGAAATAATCGTATTATACTATCTAATCGTATTGTATGAATATTTGAATACTTGCTAAAATTAACCCATATAATTAGTCAATTAAATCAAGTCTTAATTAATGATTAGTGATCATACTGTACGACCCGTTCATAATATATGATGAACTGAGGCTATTTTTTGTTGCCCCGAAGATCGTATTGGATGAAACCTTGATTTTTGAACTAATCATACTATATAATATATACATCATACTGAACGACCTAAATATTTTTACTGATGATACCATATTTGTTGGATTGTACCTGATAATGAATAGAGACAAATTTTGGTCGTCCTAGCATTCATCCTATACAAATAGAAGAAGTTTAGTATATTATATTGGATGATATTTCTATCATACTGTATGATGTATTAGAAAATTATTATCTATTCATACTGCTTGGTACCAGGATGAAAGCTATTTAAAATTGATCGTACTATATGATCTGTGAACATACTATACGAATAGAAATGACTAAATTAAAAATTTTAGGGTTTATTGAAGCCTGATATTTATGTAATGCTTTTGCCTTCTAAAAAGAGAGAGGAACATGATAAAGGAGGGAACTTTGAGAGGGAGCTTCTCGAAGTGATTTAGGGCTTGTGAGAGGAAGGAGGAGGTTAGTTTGTGAGGGAGAAGGAGTGAGAGGGGATCACTCGACTGGTCCAAGCCGGTTGTATGCTTGCTCCTCTTGTGGCCTGAGTAAATCTTGTGGGAGCTCTCTAGATGGAGATCCTTCAAGGCGAACATCCTCAAAGGTCCTCTACCTTCTCCAGGAGGGAGAAAAATGAGATGGTCCACTACCATCACTGGGAGGGTGATATAACATCCGACACTCTACCACATTGGGAAAGTGAAAGTGAGTTTGTGTGAAGGCTTCTCCGCCTTGCTGTGGGAGAAGAAGGAGCATTACTTTTGAGTAGTGCAAATCTTGGAGTTGAGGAATTCATGGAGTGGATGTAGGTCAAGTGACCAAACCACTATAAATCTTCTAGTATGATTTTTCCATTTATCGCATTTTAATCTTTGTTGCATTTAACATTGTTAGAACTACTTCATTGTGAGATTTAAAATTTCATCACCACTATTGTAATGATCTTTTAATCACTTGCTTCTGCTTCAAATTAGTTATATTATTTTTTGAAATTCATAAAAAAATAGAACTCCTATGTAGGCTGTGTTCTTTATTTCAAAAAAATACAAATTCACCCCCCCCCCCCCCTCTTAGCGCATCTCTTACTTTCATACACTTTAGATGATCTTTCAATTTTGCAATACCACCTTATGTATTTACTAGAAAGTTTTAATTTTTTCCATTTATCATCTAGAACTAAGTCAATATTTTTAGCCATGTCCTTTATTATAACCAACATGTACTGGTCGGCCTCCACATTCCACTGTGCTTGCATGCTAATTTGTTATGCAAATCTACTGAGATGGTTTTTGTATATGAATCCACTACCAGCTTTAAAATTATTATTTATGGTACCTTTAAACATGCAACTTGAATATATTTTTTTTGAGCTCTAGCTTACCATTACAGAAGTATATACTGAAAGTTCGTTAGGGATGTTAAGCCTTATGAACTTAGTCCCAAGCTAACCAAGAGGGGGGGTGAATTGGTATTTTAAAAACTATTTTCACAAAGAGAGAAAATTGCATAAACCAAATCACACCACAAAAATAAATGCGGAATTTAAAAGTGCGGAAGCAAGAAAAAGAACACAGAAATTCATAGTGGTTCGGTCGACTCGACCTACGTCCACTCCTTGGAGGCACCCTCCAAGTATTGCACTACAAAACGTGACTCTCCTTTAGCCCCCACAGCTAGGCGGAGAAGCCCTCACAATAACCTCCTTTTTGCCACCCCGGCAAGGCAGAGAACCTTCCTCCTTTTGTTTCCTCCTGAAGCTGGCAGAGAACCAAAACCAAAAGCAAACTCCTTACCTCTACCGACCCTTCCACGGACGAGAAACTCTAGACAAAGACAAAGCAGAGCGATCCTTGAAGCAACCCTTGTGAATCCCCTCACAAGCTCCCCCTCACAAGATCCTCTCTCTCTCTCCTCTCTCTCTTTCTCTTCTCAAGGTCTTCTCAGGTCAAGGTAGCAGCAAAAGGTCTTGAAAAACGTTGAACAAGAGCTCTTAAATAGAAGAGCTTCAAAAGAGCTCATTAATTGCAAGTTGCCGACAATATCGTCCAGGCCGATATGGACATAGGCCTGGCCGATCAGTACAAATCAATGAAGATCGGCCAGTGCATAGCCCTGGATGCAAAGCTGGACGATTATAAATTGGCTTGATCATCCAGGCCGATCGCACGATCGTCCTGGCCGATCAGTTCAAATCAGAGGAAAATCGTCCTGACAATAGCCCTGGATACGAGCTGGCCGATATTGATCATCCTGAAGTAACATAAGGTTTTTGACTGGATCGTCCTGACCGATCCTGCGATCGTCTAGGACGATATGATCGTATCAATCATCCTTAATTACTACCTTGATTTCCTGAACAATTATGGCATAATTTGGTAATATCGTCCAGGCCGATCCACGGATCGTCCTGGCCGAAAATTTAAAAATACAGTATACCATAATTGACTATGGCGGCTACTTCTTTCTATTTTGAGCTTATCGTCCTGGTCGATACACGTATCGTCCAGGACGATCTGTTAATGTCGGCTGCCTTAATTAAGAATCCTTAATTAGACTTTCTGTTTTAAGCTGATCGTCCAGGCCGATTCAAAAATCGTCCTGGCTGATATGAGTAATAATAGAAATTCTAAGTCTCTCAAGTGTGTGTGTGAAGGGTTACATAGCATCAGTCTCTTTGACCATTACAAGTAGACTCAAAAGGTGAAAATTAAACGTACAGACGGACTCAACCCTAAACCTACGCAATCCTGAACCTGGGTCCTTCTTGATCGTCCGATCTTTGATTCCTGAAAAGTTAGAAGCAACAAGCAGTACAAGAGAAACAGTGTTTGTCAATCATCAAAACATAAGCCATGAAAAATAGGTTTGCAACAATCTCCCCCTTTTTGATGATGGCAAAACACTACGAAAAAAAACATATAAGAGTTAAAAATTCAGGATTGATGAAAAAAGAACCTCATAAACTTCTCCCCCTTTTGACATATCAAAAAGGAAGGTACAAGAAAGCAAAGCAAAAGAGATTCCTTATTTATTTTTTATTTTTTTAATCAAGGCATGTCAATGATATAGTATTCCATGTGATTGATTTAAAAACTTGTGAGTTAATGAGTTACCAATCTTATTTAATCCATAGAATAGTAGAATATCCGTTCATGATTTACCCTTAGCCCAAAACGTTTTCTTAGGGTAGAATCATCTTTTGAAATCAATGACCTAACTCAAATAATTAATTGGATATGAGAAAAAGAATCTACCTACCACTTGTCGTAAGAAAAATATCTTCATAAAATAATGAGGTAGATTTGTCACAATCGTACGATAATCGAGATCAAGCCTTTTGAGAACCAAAACTTCTAAGTTCTAAAAGATATAAAAAGAGAGAGTAGCTTGCTTTTGAGTGGGCTCATTTTATGCCTCTTGTCAATGTTGTGGCGCTTTGCGCATCTTTTTATAGATTTTTCAATTTTTGGCGTCTTTGTGCTTCTTTTGTTGGCATCATTGGCCAAATTTTTTATTTTTTGCAAGCTAGATTCCCTTTTATAACCCTTTAAAAAAACTTAGTTGTGAATATATCTTCTCATATATTAGAGAATATGAGCTCTCTCTCTAACATAGGGAAGAATTACCACAAGCAGGAATAATAATCGAAGACAAGAGTAACGAGGGATCTTGATGTGACAAAAAGACTTTTAATCATTATAAATACAAGATAGATTTGCTTAAGCAAGCTTAAGAAAAGATCTTAGTTTCATAAACAATCTTTTAATTTGAGATAGACTTTTGATTAGAAAATAAAACTATGCCACTAATACTAAGTTAGGGAAAGAGACACAATCACAAAATATTCCTACTATCTAAAAGATTAAGTAGATGAAAACATATTAACTACAATTTTCCAAAGGCAAGGACAAGAAATATAGTATTATATTAGCGATGATGTTGAAAACTAAGAAAAGAAAGACAAAAGGGAAAACTAAAATAAAAAAGATAAAATAAAAAGGAACCAAAATCAAAAGAAAATAAAAAGCAAGAAAAAAAAAAGAAAAACGTTTCATGCATTTATGTCAATCACACCCAACCTGATCCTTAAAGAGCTGAAAGTATCGAAGGCCAGTGGTTTAGTAAAGATGTCCGCCAGTTGATTTTCAATTATCACATGATGTAACTCAATGTCTCCCTTAGTCACATGATCTCTAATGAAGTGATGTCTAATGTCGATGTGTTTAGTCCTTGAATGTTGGATAGATTCTTAGAGATGCATATGGCACTAGTATTGTCACAAAAGATTGAGATGGTACTTACATGTAATCCTAAATCCAATACCTGTTGTTTCAACCAAAGTACTTGGGCCACACAACTTCCAAGAGCAATGTATTCAGCTTCAGAAGTGGAAAGTGCAACAGAGTTTTGCATCCTGCAAAATCAGAGTTAGAAAAACCAATAATCTCAAAAGAAGTGCTATGTCTAGGGTACCAAATCCCTAATCCTTGTGTCCCCAAAAAGTATCTAAAAATCCTCTTAACAGCAGTCATGTGGGATTCCTTAGGCTCAGCTTGAAACCTAGCACAAAGGCAAACACTAAACATGATGTCAGGTCGGCTTGCAGTCAAGTAAAGTAAATATCCAATCATACCTCTATACTTCTTCTGATCAACAGACTTACCACTTGGGTCCTTATCCAATGGAGCACTAGAAGTCATGGGGGTGTTAATTGGTTTGGCTTTGTCCATCTCATATTTCTTCAAAAGATCCTTTATGTATTTTGTTTGATTTAGAAAAGTTCCATCTTCCAATTGTTTTATTCTAAACCCCAAAAAGTAAGACAACTCTCCCATTAAACTCATCTCAAACTCTCTACTCATTGTTTTAGAAAAATCATCACACAAATTTTTATTAGAAGATTCAAAGAGTATATCATCAACATAAATCTGAACAATGAGTAAATCATCTCCAACTTTTCTAAGAAAAAGGGTGGTGTCTATGCTCCCCTTGACAAACTCCCTCTCTAGTAAGAATGTGCTAAGTCTCTCATACCAAGCTCTAGGTGCCTGCTTTAAACCATACAAAGCCTTTTTTAATTTAAGCACATGATTTGGAAATTGAGAACTCTCAAAACCTGGAGGTTGTTCTACAAACACATCTTCTTTTATCTCCCCATTTAAAAAGGCACTCTTGACATTCATTTGAAAAAGCTTAAATCCTTTATAACAGACAAAGGCTAATAGAACTCTAATGGCTTCCAATCTAGCTACAGGGGCAAAAGTCTCTTCAAAGTCTATCCCTTCTATTTGATTGTACCCCTTAGCCACCAATCTTGCTTTATTTCTCACCACCACTCCTGAATCATTCACTTTGTTTTTAAAGACCCACTTTGTCCCAACTACACTTTGTCCCTTAGGTCTTTCCACAAGTTCCCAAACATCATTCCTAATAAATTGATTCAACTCTTCTTGCTTTGCTAAAATCCAAAACTCATCAGAAAGGGCTTGGTTAATGGTGGTGGGTTCAGTCATAGAGATGAAGGCAGAGTGGATCACCTCCTTCCTAAGTCCATGTCTAGTCTTAACTCCACTAGAAGGGTCTCCTAAGATCAAATCCTTGGGGTAACTAGTAGAGTATCTCCAATCTCTGGGCAAAGTGTGTGAAGTTTCTCCCCTTTCATCAAAATTTTCTATTCCTTGGGTGACTCCTTTTACTCCTCCATTACTTAGGTGCTCACTCCCCTTTCCCAAATTTTCTACTCCACTTGTAATCTCTCCAACATCATCATCTTCTACTCCATATTTCTTAGGATCAGACTCATCAAAAACTACATGGGTTATTTCTTCCACCATCAAAGTTCTCTTGTTAAACACCCTAAAAGACTTCCCAACACTAGAATATCCCAAGAATACTCCTTCATCAGATTTAGGATCAAATTTTCCCAAGTGAGACTTCCCATTATTGTGAATGAAAACCTTACAACCAAAAACATGAAGGTGGGAAAGATTGGGTGTCCTACCCTTAAGGATCTCATAGGGTGTCTTTTCTAATTTGACTCTAACATTCACCCTATTCAACACATAACAAGCTGTGTTAACCGCTTCAGCCCAAAAGTATTTTGGAAGTGAATACTCAGCAAGCATGGCTCTAGCAGCTTCCACCAAGGTCTGGTTCTTCCTTTCAGCTACCCCATTCTGCTGAGGGGTCCTAGGGGCTGAAAAATTGTGGCTAATCCCCTTCTCCTCACAAAAATCTCCAAATCTTTCATTTTCAAACTCTCCCCCATGATCACTATCGATGGTCAAAATCTCACAACCTAGCTTCTTATGAATCCAAGTAGAAAAAGTTTTAAACTCCTCAAAAGACTCATTTTTATGTAAAAGAAATCTAGTCCAAGTGAACCTCGAATAGTCATCAACAATCACAAAACCATAGACTTTCCCTCCCAAACTAGCTATGCTAATGGGTCCAAACAAATCCATGTGAAGGACTTCTAAAGGTCTAGAGGTGCTAATGTCTTTTATGGGGTGAAAAGAGGAGTGGATTTGCTTTCCTAGTTGACAGGGATCACAAAGGTGGTCTTTTGTAAACTTAAGTTTGGGGACACCTCTAACTAGGTCCTTTTGGGTCACTTTCCAAAGGTTTTCATACTTGCATGACAAAGCCTCCTGTGCCACAACCAAGAATCATCAATTACAGTTTTTAAGCAAAAAGAAGCAGCACATTCAATGTTATTTAAATCAAGCATGTAGACGTTGTTGACCCTCTTTCCCTGCAAAATAGTGTTGTTACTTAAACTTACAATGCATGAATCCGTGAAGAATTTCACGATGAAGCTTTTGTCACAGAATTGACTGATGCTGAGAAAGTTGTGCTTCAATCCATCTACAAGTAAAACATTTTCAATCATAAGGTTCTTGGAATTACTTATTATACCTGCTCCTACCACCTTCCTGGTGGAGTTGTCTCCAAGAGTAACCTTGCCTCCAGTCTTGGACTCTAGTACAACAAACTGGCTAGCATCACCAGTCATATGTCAAGAGCATCCACTGTCCAGGTACCACATACTCTCACGAGGTCTTTTATGAGAGCTCTCCTGCAAAATTATCAAATGTTAGTTTTAGGAACCCAAGAAAGTTTGGGTTCCTTCTTATGAAGAGAAGAATACAATGCATGTGTGGTATGCTGTGGATCATGCACCTTAGGTCTCCACACCCAATGTGTACTATGGTGAATTGTGCAAGTGTGTGAAATGTGTCCTAGCATGCCACAAGAAAAACATCTAACTCCATGAAAGGGATTTCTTAAGTGATTTGAGTTATAATGCCTCTCTCTAGGTTTTGGCAATTGATTAAAAGTAGAAGTCATCCTAGTTTTCTTACATGCTTCTAAATCATTTTTAAACTTCAAGTTTGTGCTTTTTAAAACTTCATTTTCAATCCTCAAATTTTTCTCTATCTCCTTTGACTTCTTAAAATCAGATGAAAGAGATGTGTGTGATATTTTCAATGCATCATGCTCTTCAACTAACTCACCATGATTTTTATTTAACTCATCAAATTCATCAAGTAAAGCCATGTGATTTAAATCAATTGTTTGATGATCTTTAATCAAACTTTCATGTTTTTTTTGTAGATTTAAGAATTCTAATTTCAAGCTAGCATGAGTTTTCTTTAATTTCCTATATGATGCATGGATTTTTTCTGAAACTTCAAGAAGTTGATCGTAGGAAAGTTCACATACCTCTTCTTGATCACTTTGATCTTTTCCCATGAAACACAAGTTTGTAGTTTCTTCCTCTGGTTCAGTCTCAGAGGAATCAGTACCAGATTCTGCCCAAAAGCTCCTTTGGTTTTTCTTCTTGTCCTTCCTAGACTTAGCTTTCTCATCACCTTTTTCTTTGCTTGATTGATCTCTAAGCTTAGGGCAATCAGTTCTCACATGTCCAGGCCTTCTGCATTCAAAACAAACAACATCAGAAGATCCTTTAACATGTTTGTGATCCTTACCTTTTCTCCAACTTTGATGATGCTTTTGTTTCTTCCTTAGAAAGCTTTTGAATTGCCTTGTGATGAAGGCAATTTCATCGCTTTCAGACCCGAAAGATTCAGAATCCGATTTATGTGCCTTCAGTGCAATTATTTTCTCCTTTTTCTTTTCACCTGCATCAATAATTCTTTGATTCACCCCTTGCTCGTAAGCAATGAGTGAGCCAAGTAAGTTATCAATAGAATAGGTATTCAAATCCTTAGATTCAGTGATTGCAGTGATTTTTGCATCATAAGACGAAGGCAAGCATCTCAAAATCTTGTTAACTTTTTCATAGTTCAAAAGTTCTTTTCCTAGTGCATGCAATGAAGTAGCAATCTGAGTAAACCTAGTATACATGTCAGAAATCGATTCATGATGTTTCATACGAAAAAGTTCGTAGTCATGCAAGAGAATGTTTAACCGGGATTGTTTAACTTCATTAGTACCTTCATAAGTGATACACAATTTATCCCAAATTTCTTTACCAGTTTTGCAAGTTGAAACACGCATGTAATCTTCAGGTTTCAAAGCACAGAAAAAACAGTTCAAACATTTCGCATTTAATTGAGCTAAATCTCGTTCATCAAAAGTCCATTTAGTAATAGCAACTTCAGTTTTAAAACCATTAATTTCACGAGAAGGTGGAGAATAACCTTCTTGAATAAGCATCCACATACGATAATCAGTAGATTGTAAAAAAGTTGCATGCGAGTTTTCCAAAAATCAAAAGGTAGGTTATCGAACAGAGGAGGTCGGGTAATAGAATACCCTTCCGTAGTGTTGCAATTCCCAAAGTTAGACATGGATCAAATTCAAAAAGTTTTCAAACTTTAATTTTCGAATCAAGCTCTGAAACCACTTGAAAGTTCGTTAGGGATGTTAAGCCTTATGAACTTAGTCCCAAGCTAACCAAGAGGGGGGTGAATTGGTATTTTAAAAACTATTTTCACAAAGAGAGAAAATTGCATAAACCAAATCACACCACAAAAATAAATGCGGAATTTAAAAGTGCGGAAGCAAGAAAAGGAACATAGAAATTTATAGTGGTTCGGTCAACTCGACCTACGTCCACTCCTTGGAGGCACCCTCCAAGTATTGTACTACAAAATGTGACTCTCCTTTAGCCCCCACAGCTAGGCGGAGAAGCCCTCACAAAAATCTCCTTTTTTCCACCCCGGCTAGGAAAAAAACCTTCCTCCTTTTGCTTCCTCCTGAAGCTGGCAGAGAACCAAAACCAAAAGCAAACTCCTTACCTCTACCGACCCTTCCACGGACAAGAAACTCTAGACGAAGATGAAGCAGAGAGATCCTTGAAGTAACCCTTGTGAATCCCCTCACAAGCTCCCCCTCACTAGATCCTCTCTCTCCCCTCTCTCTCTTTCTCTCCTCAAGGTCTTCTCAGGTTAAGGCAGCAGCAAAAGGTCTTGAAAAATGTTGAACAAGAGCTCTTAAATAGAAGAGCTTCAAAAGAGCCCATTAATTGCAAGTTGCCGACAATATCGTCCAGGCCGATATGGACATAGGCCTGACCGATCAGTACAAATCAATGAAGATCAGCCAGTGCATAGCCCTGGATGCAAAGCTGGATGATTATAAATTGGCTTGATCATCCAGGCCGATCGCACGATCGTCCTGGCAGATCAGTTCAAATTAGAGGAAAATCGTCCTAACAATAGCCCTGGATACGGGCTGGCCGATATTGATCGTCCTGAAGTAACTTAAGGTTTTTGACTGTATCGTCCTAGCTGATCCTGCGATCGTCCAGGACAATATGATCGTATCAATCATCCTTAATTACTCCCTTGATTTCCTGAACAATTATGGCATAATTTGTGAATAACGTCCAGGCCGATCCACAGATCGTCCTGGCCGATAATTTAAAAATATAGTATACCATAATTGACTATAGCGGCTACTTCTTTCTGTTTTGAGCTTATCGTCCTGGCCGATACACGTATCGTCCAGGACGATCTGTTAATGTCGGCTGCCTTAATTAAGAATTCTTAATTAGACTTTCTGTTTTAAGCTGATCGTCCAGGCTGATTCAAAAATCGTCCTGGCCGATATGAGTAAAAATAGATATTCTAAGTCTCTCAAGTGTGTGTGTGTGAAGGGTTACATAGCATCAGTCTCTTTGACCATTACAAGTAGACTCAAAAGTTAAAAATTAAACGTACAGACTGACTCAACCCTAAACCTACGCAATCCTGAACTTGGCTCCTTCTTGATCATCCGATCTTTGATTCCTGAAAAGTTAGAAGCAACAAGCAGTACAAGAGAAACAGTGTTTGTCAATCATCAAAACATAAGCCATGAAAAATAGGTTTGCAACATATACTTCTTAGGGATTTTCATAATATCCACCAACCATGAAACTGTCATGTACTGAGAATACATCAAACCCATTATCTCAACATTTCTATAACGGATTAGATGTTACCCTCTATTGCTTTAAAATTTACAACCCAAGGGTTAGATTGGTCCTTTTTTTGTGAACTTGACAAAAAAATATTGAAGAATCACATGAGATAATGTCTATACTCATTCTACCCATACCATATAAAAATTCTTCTTTAAAAACAAATATAGTTTTTTAGAGAAAAATTGAACAGCTTGCTTTAGTAGTAAACTATTCTTCATTATAAGTACTTTTTTAAAGTGGCTACATTTCTAATCATCAACTTGTTCATTCTGGTAGAAAGTTATCATCACCCTTTTTAAGCCCAAAAAATAATCAATTATAGAAATTATTTGATTTTAAATGCCAAGGCACATATTATTTATAAACTCACTATGTTATGTGGATAGAATGTTCATACTAAAATTATTCGTATTGAATGTAATTGACTACTTATTTCTTATCCTTTAAATATCCTCCAACTAATCATTTTTATGGAGGTTCCCTTTCTGTGATCATTTTAGCACATGTTCTCTCAAACTCCTCTTCGTAGTCACACTTGGTTAAACACTTATATAAAAGTCCTTTGTGTTTATTATTTCTATTGAAGCACTAGACTTTTGATGGAACATTTTTAGAGATGTGTCAATGGCACAATTTATGGTCAGCGTTAGGTAATGAAACTTTTATAGCCCTAGTCATTGCATGGTCCTTATTAGTAAATATTGATAGTGGATATTTAACACCCATTATTTGTACAAATGTTCTAAATAACCATATAAGTTATTCAATTATTTCCTCTAACAATAGGCTACCTCTAGATAAATGTTCTATTAATGATTATTAACCTTGATAAATAATATATACATACTAAATTATATTTACCAAGCCTATAGCTAGCATAAAAAATTACCACATCTCAAAAGTAGTCATAATCTATACTACCCTTTCCACCAACTCAAAAAGAAAATTAACAATCAATTAAATTCATCATTTTGGACACCCCATAAGAACATATTACCATCAACTTGATGATCTATAAATAATTCAATCAAAATATTAGTATCTCAAATTTCAATCTTTGCTCTTTTCTCTTTCTTAATGAATAAAGTTGTAGGCACCCCTTATAGAGAATCCAACATTCTTAATACCTGGAACTTCATTTGCAAGATAAAAAAATAAATCAATGATGCTTGTTCTGACTTCTACCATGAATTTAAGAATTGAAGCTTTATCATCACCAATATTCTTATATGATCTCAGTAGATGTAGGTCTGATGGCCTAGGCAATTCATAATTATAGCTTTTAATTAATTTCTTAACCTTATAATTTCCAACTTCAACAACTGTAAATCAAATCATAGATTGACAACCCCTTCTGGTCTCTAATTTTCAATAATTTATTTGGGAACTTAGAATAAGTCCCTTCTTAAAATAATATTTTTAACATAAGAAGTTTTTTCATTTTATCTTTCTAAAATTCCACTAATAATTGTGATGATCCTGTTAAACATAAAAACTAGTATTATGGGTATAAATATAGCAAATATCTTATGTCTTTTTCACTTTTTTAAACACACCCTGGTCAATATGCAGTAAAAATGTAATTAATACATAGTAAATATGCAGTAAGTATGTAATAAATACATAGCAAATACATAATAAATATGTAACAAACACTAAATCAATTCATATTAAACACACAATTAATATTTATTAAATATGCAATTAATACATAGTTAATATACAAAAAATATGTAGTAAATAAATAGTGAATATGCAACAAATACACAGTCAGTACGAGGCAAACATGCAGTCAATATGTAGTTAATAAGTATCTAATATGTAGTAAATATACAACAAATACATGGTAAAGTTAGATTCACATGATCAAAATAACTGTTTCTTTGATATTTAAATGCTTAATTCACATTCGATAGTGAATACATATGTTTAATAATCTGAAATATTAATTTACTACACATGTTCATAATAATATGTAGTAAATACACAGTTGTATTCTTCTTTCACATCTTTATACACACATTGGTACAAAGTAAATACAGTGCTTGTAAGTACATAATAAATGTACAGTTGATACGTAATAATTATGTAGTAAATATGTAGTTGGTATGAAGCAAATATGCAATTAATATGTAGTAAATACACAATTAATATGTTTTTAATATGTAACAAATACATAGTAAATATGCAGTAAATTAATAGTGACTAGAACAAAATAATTGTTCCTTATATGTTCAAATTCCTAATACTCATTTGATAAAGTAAATACACATATTCAATAATATGAACTATTTAATCACTACACAAGTTTATAATAATACATAGTAAATACATAATAAATATATAAATTTATGCCTCTTTCTCATCCTTATACACACACTGGTATAAAATAAATACACAACAAATACTTAGTTGAAACACAATAAAAATGTAGTAAATTCATAATAGATATACAATAAATTTGCAGTAAATACGCAGTCAAAAACATTTAATAAATACTTAATACATAATAAATAATCAAAAAATATATAGTAAATACACAATCAAAACAAAATCATTACCCCTTTCTCACATACTAGCCCCCATCTAGTTTTTCGTGTCATTACTAGGGAAGTAATATTATAATTCTAACTATATTATTAAATAAGTGCATATTTAGACATACATTTATCTTATATCCTTTTTTTTTTCTATTCATTGTTGTGTATCCATTATTGCATTCTTTGTACATCTAGAAAGGAACCTTTGTTATTTAATTTTGAGATAGAAAGGACCATTTCAAAAATTTTAAAAACAAAAAAGATTTTTAAAATATGTGAACTAGTACAAGATCAAGATCATTTTAGACCTCTTAGGGATTATCCTAACCCAATACTAGATAGAATTCATAAGAGTATTAATAGACCTACTATCTAGAATAACAATTTTGATATAAAATCTACCATAATTAAAATATACTATCTAGGATAATAATTATGGGGAACTCTTATTGAAGATTCCAATTTAAACTTGGTCAACTATTTAGAAATATGTGTAATATTTAAGTATAATGGTGTTAATGATGATGTTATTATGGTTAGATTATTTCCATTTTATTTAAGAAACAAGGCTAATTTTTTTTTTTTAATTCTTTACCTTTGGGCTTTATAATCACTCAAAATGAGTTGGCTCATAAATTTCTTGCTAAGTAATTTTTACATTCAAAGACTTGTAGACTTATAAATGATATCACATCTTTTGCCCAGTTTGAAGGGAAATCGATTTATGAAATTCGGGATAGGAGAAAATGCTTAGGAAATGCCCTTACTACACCTTAACTGATTAGTTAGTTATTCAAAACTAGGATTAGAAGGATCTCTTAGAGTAATCAAAGATATTGCATATGGAGTATCCTCAATGTCTAATCCATTTTAGGAAGCATATAATTATTAAAAGAAATGGCTACTAATAATTTTTAGTGGCCTACTAATAAGTTAAATCTTAAGATAATAGTTATAATTTATGAATAAAATGCATTATAAATTTTAACTTCATAAGTTATAAAAATTTATAAGAAATTACATAATATGAAAGTCAAGGGAAAGATAAATAAGCATGATAATTTTGTCAGAGATCCTAAAAATTTTATGTCATAGTGTCATCATAAATTCAAATAGGTTGTTAAACCTATTATAATTGTCCCAATGCTAACCAAGAAGGTAGGGGTGAATTGGTAATTTAAAAAATATCTTGGTAAATTATAGAAAACTTTTTTATGATTTTAAGCACATTGAAATTTTTCAAAATCAATTTTTTTCAACCACAAAATTAAAATTGCAGAAAAATAAAAATAAAAATAGAATAACACAAAAATTTATAATGGTTCGGTCCAACAAGACCTGTGTCCACTCCCTGAAGACTTCCTGTTTAGGTATTGCACTATACAAAAGTGACTTTCCTTTTGCTCCCACAGCAAGGAGGAGAAGTCCATGCAATTATCCTCTCTAGCACTAATCCACGGTGCAACAGAGTATTGTTATCTTTTTTCACCCTCCTGGTGATGGCAAGGAACCAGAATGTTTTTACACATTCTTAGTGTCGGAAGAGAACCGTCATCCTATCACACCCTCTTATTATTGGCAGAGTACCGTCACTCTTTCATACCCTCCTCATGTCAACAGAGTACCGGTGCTCCTTTTAAAATCTTATTCAAAGAGCCTTCAAGAAAGTATGGAAGAACTTTGAAGAATAAGTAAGAGAAACACACCATTGGGCAACCTTGTGTATCCCTTCATAATTCCCTCTTAAGAAATTGCTCACTCTCTAATCACAAGAAACTCTCCTAAACACTCTCCAAGTTCACTCTAAAATGAATTTTGCAATAGGAATTTGTAGGAGATGCTGTGAGGCAGTTTTTAGGACCTTAAATAAGAAAGGAAAAAAATCATCCAAAAATTAAAAGTTTTAATTTGTCCATCAAGGATTATATAGTACGATTGCACATCATATGTACAATCAGTTCAAAAAATGTCAGTATGATTATGTACGAACCGTTTTCACTCTTGAAAGCATAATGTATGAACTTAATATCATGTAGTATGATTTGTTTAACCAAAATCATGATTCATTTGGTTCAAAAATGGATGAGTCCATTTTGTACTTTGGACATTGTCTGTATAAACCTAATATAGTATAGTAAGAACAGTTTAAAAAATTTACCTATTCGTATGGATGAACTGGTACGCACCCATTTCATACTATAGATGTTATATGTATGAACCTATGATCGTACAGTATGATCAGTTCAGAAAATTTTGAGTTTGTTCTGGATGAATTGGTATGTAGACATTTCGTACTCTTGATGTCATCTACACGAATGTTACTTCGTATAATATGAATAGGACTTAGAAAATTTTCCCAAGCATGATTTGATCAACTTCATTATGGATGAAAACTCAAGTCAAACCATCCCATACGATCCATGATCGTAAAGTAAGATTAGTTTTAAAACAAAATTTACACTCCCCTAGTGTGTGTTTGTGTGTATAGTTACTGAATTACAATCACACACTCTTGGACTCAAGATAAATATAAAAGTACATACTTCAATTTCAATAAACCATAATCTAATCTATCTTAAAATTTTTAGCAATCTGGAGTAACTTTCTCTGAAATGTTAGTATACATAAACAACAACAAAAATATATTTCTAGTATATGTTAGAAGAAACAATAATCAACCCAATAAGATTTTGGAACCATTAAAAACACACATGATATATAAATATATATAGTTAATAAAACTTAGTCGTAACAATTTCCCCTTTTTGATGATGGGAAAATAATTTATGTTTAAGTTAACATTTAGAGCAAATTTTCTCCTTACCTTCCCCTAAATGTATGATCAAATTAAAATAAGGGTTTCACATTAAGATCAAAACACAAACCTAAACCCTAAAATTAAAAAGAAATAAATCTAAAAAACAATTAAAGCAAAAACATAAACAAAAACACAAGCAAAAACTTTACTCGAACAAAAACATGAACACGAATAAAACATACACACATTCACAATACAACATACACACAATAGACAAAAACATCAATCATCAAATAATATTATGACTCACCCTTTTGACAACAACAAAAAGGGAAGAAAATATTAAAATGAAAAGTTTTTAAAGATAAATCAAAAGAGTTGACAAAGAAGAAGATTGCAAACTAATTGCACATATAACATTAACTTCTTAATGCTAAAAAGAAAAATTAAAAGTTTAAATTAATTAATAACTAAGATAAGAAAATTCAACTAATCCACTATTCATTCTAGACAAATTAAATAAAAAATATTATTAAAAATATGATGAAATAAAGATTAATTAATTTCTAATTTAATAGTGAATATGATTTCAATTATATGGATTTGGATTAAAAATAGAATGATAATGGAAAGAATAATACAAATTTTTCAATTGACATCATTGCACATCTTTTAAATATTTGTAGCATAATTTGTGCATCTTTTCTTTTTGGGCCAATTTTGTGCTTCTTTTCACTTTGCGAATAATTGTGCTTCTTTTCCATTTTTGCACACTTTGTGTATTTTCCTTTTTTTCTTTTTAATAATTTCCAATATCAATAATCTTAATTCAAATTTCACAAATAAAAAAAATAAACACATTGAAAAAGAAAATAAAAATAAATAAGACATCTATTTTACAACAATTATATCAAAATAATACATGTCTATAAGAACATGAAATTGATATTCTTATCTACATCTTATTATAAATTTAATTTAAATTTTTAAAGATTAAAATTTGCAAGGAAATTAATCTTTAGAATAAAATAATTTAAAATTTCATTTTAGAGGTCAAGCATAAATAATTTTTTAAAGGAAACAATTGACATTTCAAGAAATAAAATTCAATGCATGTCAACAAAACATTTCATCATTTCATTGATCATTCAAAATTCATACAACCACCATTTTCATTTTTGATCACGTCATTTTAGAAATAAAAAAAACAACTCTTGAAGAAACTAACACTCAAAATCACTAAAACCATAGGAAAAACATCTCAACATTAAACTCATAAACTCATCCATAACAACACCACAAAAGTACAATTAATAATCAGAAGAGCCTTATTCTAGAGGAGGTGGTTGGTTGAACTTTTAAAAGTAACTATTTATCATACCTACATTCATGTTCACCTAGTCAAAATGCCCTCGGATCCAACCCATGTCTTCATTATATCTAGCATCCTACTAATTCAAGTGATTTTCAATTTGATTAAAGCATTGACTAAAATGAGTTTCCATTCTATCAAAGTGCTGGACTATTTCTTGGTAGAAATTTTGTTCATGTCCAAGTGTGGATGCAGGTGCTGGAGCAAGAGCTCCTCCTTCTTCCTCAGAATCATCTCCCTCAGAACTTTGATCCAACCCAAAGAGTGCCTAAAAAGAGGCATCAATAAAGTAAATAAGGAGTTCAGTGGAAGGATCATGATGTATAAGGTTGAACTTCTTCTCTAAGATATAGGCAACTAGATATCCTAAAGCCATAATTTTCTTTCTCTTATTATGAGGAAGTCCAATATTGGAGAGTTTATAAATGTAATCTACGATAAGTTGGGCTTCATCAAAAGGTCTTTTAGTAATTATCAAATAAGTGATTATGGACAAAAGAGGAGTCATGTTTATGCAATCACCAGCTTTTGGAATAATTGAGGTTCTTAAAATGTGCTGGATAATCCGATCATTTTGATTGAAAGTGTAAACACGAGACAATGACTCACTTGGGCAACACCTCTAAGAGTTTGATTTATTTCTAACCAATCAAAGTCGGCACTAGAGGTTAAGGTGTGTGCTCTAATTCTTTGGTTTCTTAGGTGGAGGAAGTTGCCTAAATCTTCCTTGGTGATTTCTACTCGTTTCTTGAAAATATAAGAGGCAATCCTTGTATGGTCTTGATTTATATACATACTAGCCAAAAATATTTGGAGTGTCTTATTATGGTAGGCATAGATGAGAGTCAAATAGTGGGTTGAGGCAAATAAGAGCATGGTAGAGACATGAATATCATTCTAAATGAGGAGATGGGAAGGGGTAATTTTTGTAGGGAAATACCTATACAAAGCATCCTCATTCTCTTTGGACAAAAATTTGTCATCCCTACAAGTTCTAGAGGAAGACCCCTTAGAGATATGAGGTCGTTTGCTACTACATGCCATTTCTAAGATTAGTACTCAAGAAGGTTTTGAAATTAATGAGGAAGTGATGAAAAACTTATACAAAGACCCTTCAAATTAAAGAAAAATGACCTATCATACAGTACAAAATTGAGATCATACGTATGATTACAAAATCATATGGGACAAAAATAATTTCGTACATACAAATAGTTATGACAAAAAATGAAGCGGCTTTTCATAAAATGCCATTTTCAAGGCATCCTTTCATATAGACTTTTTGGCTATATGATTATACAGATGAACATGTGTTCATCCTGAATGATCATAATATTAAAGATCATTTAATGATGGTTTGGTTCATACCGCGTAAAAATTAACAACACGATCGTATATATGAAATGTGATTTCGTACGTATGATATATAATCAATAACTGAACTTAACTAGAAAACTATCCCCACTTATACAGATGAAATAATACGTATCATACAGTATGATGATGTCATCATATAGTACAAAACCCTATAAAAAACTAAGTTTCATGCGCTCAACTTAGAAACCTATCATGTACATCCTACAAAACTCGTATAATACAAAATAATTTCATACAGTATGGAAAGAACACTTAAAAAATAAGACATGATAAATAGAAAAACTCATCAAAAAAAGTGACATGCTTCCAATAAAATTAAAAACAAAGTAATGATAAAACTAACAAAAGAAAAAACAATAAAGAAAAAAAAAAGCTAATAAAAACAAAACAATAAATAATAAATTCTTATAATCAACCTAAGAAAATAAATAAACATGTAATTACACAAAAAATCAAGTTTGTAGAATTTCAATTTAAGCATTAAGATTAATCACACCTAATCTTGTCCTTAAAGTATGAAATGTGTCAAAAACCAATAGTTTTATGAAAATGTATGCAAGAATATTTCCATAATAACATGATATAATTAAATTCTTCCTTAGCTACGTGATCTCTAATGAAGTGATGTCTTATGTATATATGCTTTGTTCTTGAATGTTGAATAAGATTCTTTGAAATGCATATGACACTAGTATTATCACAAAAAATTGGAATTCTACCAATAAAGAGTCCTAAGTCAATCAATTATTATTTTAACCAAAGACCTTTTGCCACACAACTACCTAAGGAAATATATTCTACTTCAGCAGTAGATAGGGCTATTAAATTCTATTTTCTACTAGACCAAGAAACTAAAGAGTTTTTTATGAATTGATATGTTCCATAAGTACTTTTTTGATCAACCCTACATCCTACAATATATGAATAAAAATATCCAATAATTTTAAAAGAAGAGCTGTGCTTAGGATACCAAATCTTAAAGTTTTGAGTTCCCAAAATATATATCAAAATTCTTTTAACTGTTATCAAATGTGAATCCTTTGGATCAGATTAAAATATAGCACATAAAATAATACTAAACATTATATCTGATCTGCTAGCAGTCAAGAAAATCAATGATCTAATTATACCTATAAATTCTTTTGATAAAAAAAAATTTCCTTAGATACCTTATCCAACTACACTGAGGAACTAATTAGTGTAGTCACTAGTTTAGCATTATCCATTTTATATTTCTTGAGGATGTCATTAATATACTTTTATTGACTATAAAAAGTTTCTTCCTCATTCTGCTTTATGCAAAAACCAAAAAAATAACTCAAATCTCCCATCAAACTCATCTCAAATTCACAAATGATCTCTTAAATATAAAAGTGCTTAACCTCTCATACCAAGTCATATGTGCAAGTTTTAGTCCATACAATATCTTTTTTTATTTAAACACGTGAATAGGAAATTTAAAATTTTCAAAATATGGAGGTTGCTCAATATAAACATCCTCTTATATCACTTCATTTAAAAATACACTCTTAACATCCATTTGATATAATTTAAAACATTTAAAATAAGTAAAGGCTGACAAAACTCTAATTGCTTCAAGTATGGCTACAGGGGAGAATATTTCTTCAAAATCAATCTCTTCTACTTGATTATACCCCTTGGCCACTAATCTTGCTTTATTTTTAATCATAACTCCAAAATCATTCATTTTATTTTTGAACACATACTTAGTTCTAATAACACTTTGATCCTTTTACCTTTCATTCAAATCCCAAACATCATTTCTTATAAATTAATTTAATTCTCCTTGCATGGCCAAAATCCAAAACTTATCCAAAAGTGCTTGATTTATATTAGTGGGTTCAACTATTAATATAAATGCATAATGGTTCACTTTTTTGTTAAATCCATGCCTAGTCCTAACATCCTCACAAGGTTCATCTAAAATCAATTCCTTTAGGTGATTCATAGAAAATCTCAATTCTCTATACAAAGGTTTTTCTAATCTAACATTATCTTACAAATTTTTATTTTCTATTTCTTTGGAGATATTTTTAATATGATCCCTTCCACCCTTAGCTCTTCCAAAATGCCAGATTCATTAAACATAACATGTGTGGTCTCCTCAACTACTATAGTTCACTTGTTAAAAACTCTAACATAGTTTCCAACACTAGAATATCCAAGAAAAATTCCTTCATCAAATTTTGGATCAAATTTTCCTAAAGGAGTTTTACCATTATTGTAAAAGAACACCTTGCATTTAAAATTATGCAAATTTAAAAGATTTGATGTTCTATCCTGTAGAAGTTCTTAGGGTGTCTTATTCAATTTTGATCTAATATTCACCCTATTAAAAACATAATAAGTTGTACTAACTGCTTCAGCCCAAAAACATTTTGGAAGTGAGTATAGCAACAAGGCTCTAGCGGCTTTAATTAATGTTTTGTTCTTCCTTTCTACTACCTCATTCTGTTGAGGGGTCCTAAGTGCTGATAAATATTAATCAATTCCATGTTCTTTACAAAAATCTTTAAATTTTTCATTTTTAAATTCTCATCCATGGTCACTTTGAATTAAAAAAATCTCACACCCTAATTTCCTATGAATCTAAGTACAAAAGTTTCTAAATTCCTCAAATGATTCAATCTTATGAAATAAAAATCTAACCCAAGTGAATCTTAAAAAATCGTCAACTATCACAAATCCAAACACTTTACCTCATAAACTAATAAGGCTAACAAATCCATAAATTCCATATGCATGATTTTTAAAGGATGCTAATTCTAAGATTCTTAATGGAATGAAAGGAGGACTTCACCTGTTTTCCTAATTGACATGCATCACACATGTGATCTTTAGTAAAGTATAGTTTAGGTATTCCTCTAACCAATTCTTTTTTGGGTAATTTTTGTAAGATTTTTCATGCTCGCATGACAAAGTCTCCTATGCCATAGCCATTATTCATCAGTAATAATTTTGAGACAAAAGGCATTAGAAGATTTAATATAATTTAAATCATGAATGTTCACATAATTTACCCTAATTCCATACCAAACATTAATTCCATTTCGGCTTATTATACAACTAGTCGA
This sequence comes from Dendrobium huoshanense, assembly GCA_016618105.1. Classification (NCBI taxonomy): domain Eukaryota; kingdom Viridiplantae; phylum Streptophyta; class Magnoliopsida; order Asparagales; family Orchidaceae; genus Dendrobium; species Dendrobium huoshanense. The sequence continues at coordinate 15,698,191 of CM028360.1, forward strand.
AAACAATTTTACACTATAACCTTTATCACATAACTAACTAATACTCAACAAGTTGTGCTTTAAGCCTTCTACCAATAAAACATTTTCAATAAAAAAATTGTTCAAATTTCCAACATACCCATGCCTACCACTTTCATAGTGGTATTGACTCCCAGTGTAACCTTGTATCCATTCCTGGCTTCTAGCGATATGAATTATGCCATATCTATAGTCATGTGCTTCGAACATCCATTGTCCAGGTTCCAAATGCTCTTATGAGGTCTTGTTTGAGAATGTTCCTACAAGATTATCAAATGTTAGACTTGGGAACCCAAACAAGTTTGGGTTCTCCTCTTGGGAAAAATAATCTAGATGCATGTTTAATATAATTTATTTTATGCATCTTAGGTCTTAACACAAGATATAATTCACTATGAATAGTATAAGTGTGAGAAATATGTCCAATCCATCCACAAGGAAAATGTTTCACTCCAGGAAAATGATTTATCAATCTATATGAGTTATATTGTCTTTTCCTAGGTTTTAAAATTTTAGGCTTTATATTAGGATTAAAAAAATCTTCAAGTGTTGGGGGAATCCTATTTTCCTCAAAAGCTTTTATTTTCTATCTAAAATATGAGTTAGCACTTTCTAAAATAGCATTGTAAACTTTTAAATAATGCTCTCTACTCTCAGATTCATCCATAAATACTTTAAAATCATTTTCAAGTTCAGTGTGTGATGATTTTAATAATTCATGCTTTTTTTTTAAATCATCAAACTCATCTAATAATTTCATGTAGTTTCTATCAATCAATACATAATCATTCCTAAGAATTTTAGGCTCTTTTTGTAATTGAAAAAATTTTATATTCAACCTAGTATGCATCTTTTTGAGTTTCCTATAGGTAATATGAGTTTTCTCAGAAATATCAAATAACTCTTCATAAGTCACATACCTCTTTATGATCTGACTGATCACATTTGTTAGCCATTAAACATAAGTTAGTGACTTTCTTTTTCAATTTTGTTTTTAAAGAATCGGAAGCTGGATCTACCAAAAATGCACTCTATAATCTCTTCTTTCTCTTCTTCACATTTGTTCTCCTCAACCTTCTCCTTGTTAGGATTAGCTTTAAGATTTGGGCAATTAGATTTGATGTATCTTGGCTTCCTATATTCATAATAAATTATATCATTGGAAGCCTTAGCATTTTTGTGGAACTTACCTTTATTCCACTACTAACATCTCTTTAGCTTCTTCTAAAGAAAAGTTTTGAATTGCCTTATCATTAAGGCAATGTCATCTTCATCCTCAAGATGAGACTGATCACTATTCGAGTAATCCACTTTTAATGCAATATTTTTCTTCTTTCGCTTCTCACCTGCATCAATCTATATTTGAGGCACTCTTTGCTTGTAAGCATTGGTAATCCAAGAAGATTATCAATAAATTAAACATTTAAGTCTTTTGATTCCTTAATAGTAGTTATTTTTTACATCAGTTGTAATAGGAAAAGAATGAAAATTTTTATTTACTTTTCCAGCATTCATTAGTTCCCTACCTAAACCATGCAATGAGATGACTATTTATATAAAACGAGTATACATACCAGTGATTAATTTATTTTATTTCATGAGAAATAGTTTATAATCATGTAGTTGAATATTCAATCCAAATTTTTTCACCTTTTTCTCCCACAAGACTCCCTCTTCAAGTATTGCACTATACCCAAATTTCTTTATCAATTCTACAAGTTGAGACTTACATGTAGTCTTCAGCCTTAAGTGCATAGAAAATATTATTTAAATATTTGGCATTTAATTGAGCTAAGTCTTTTTCTTCTACAGTCCAATCAGTAAATGGTGTTTTAGTTATAACACCATCTATAAATCTTGTTGGTCTAGTGTAGCCTTCCTATACTAAAATCCACATACAATATTCAAGCAATTGAAGAAAAGTATACTTACGTGTTTTCCAAAAATTCAAAAGGGATGTTATCAAATAATAAGAGTCTAGTGATCAAATATCCTTTAGGTGTGTTATGGTTTCAAAAAGTTATCTAAGCTTTAATTTTTGAAAGTAGGTTCTAATATCACTTATAAGTCATAATAGTTTCTTTGACCTATTACAATTTTCCTAATGCTAACTTTGAGGGGGGTGAATTTGTAATTTAAAAATCTCTTGATAAATTATAGAAAACCATTTTATGACTTTAAGCACAAAGAATTTTTTCAAAATTAGTTTTTTTTCAACCACAAAAATTAAAAGTGCAAAAAAATAAAAATGCAGTAAAAAAATAGAAAAACATAGAAATTTATAGTGGTTCACTCCAATAAGACCTACATTCACTCGTTGAAGACTCCCTCTTCAAGTACTGCACTATATCAAAGTGGCATAGAAGACATTACAATTAACCTCTCTTCAACTAATCCCTAGAGCGATAGAGTACCATCATCCTTTTTCACCCTCCTGGTGAAGACAGAGAACCAGTATCCTTTCACACCCTCCTGGTGTCGGTAGAGAATCATAATCTTTTCACACCCTCCTAGTGTTAGTAGAGTACCATCATCCTTTCACACCTTCCTAGTGTCGATAGAGTACCTGTGCTCCTTTTAAAATATTCTTCGAAGAGTCTTCAAGGTATTAGGGAAGAACTTTGAAGAATAAGTAAGAGAAACTCAACGTTGGGCAACCTTGTGAATCCTCTCACTATTCCCTCTGAAGAAATCTCTCACTCTCCAATCACAAGAAACTCTTCCAAACATTCTCTAAGTGCACTCTTGAAAGAAATTTGCAGTAAGAATTTGAAGGAGATGTTGTGTCAGTCAATTTTTAGGACCTTAGATATGAAATATACATAAAATCATCCAAAAAACTAAAAATATCAATTTACTTTTCAAGGATCATACAATACGATCACACAACGTACATATGATCAATTCAAAAAATGCTCGTAAGATCCTGTACAAAATTGATTTTGTACTCAGCTTGGCATATGTATAAACTAACATCGTACAGAACGATCAGTTAAAAATTGAACCATATCATCCGATACGATTATGTACGAACCAATTTTTTACTCTAGATAGCATACTATACAAACTTAATATCATATAGTATGATTTATTTAACCAATATCATGCTTTATTTTGTACGTAAATGAATGAATCCATTTCATATTCTAGATGTCATCTATACTAATCTAAAATTGTACAGTACGAATAGTTCAAAAAATTTACCTATTCATATGGATGAACTGGTATGCACCCATTTCATACTCTAGATATTATCAGTATGATCCTATTATTATACAGTACGATCAGTTTAGAAAATTTTGAGTTCATTTAGGATATGAACTGGTATATATCCATTTCAACCTTTAGACGTCATCTATATGAATGTAACTTCATACAATTTAAATAGGACTTAGAAAATTTTCCCTGTCATGATTTGATCAACTCCATTCTTGAGGAACACTCAAGTCTAATCATCCTTTATGATCTATGATCGTATAGTATGATTATTGTTAAAAAAATTTACACTCCTCCAATATGTGTTTATGGTTACCCAATTATAAACTCACTCTCTCGAACTAAAGAAAAAAATATAAAAGTATAGATTTCAATTACAATAAACCCTAATCTAATATGTCTTAAAATCTTCAGCAGTTTGGAGTATGATTTCTCTAAAATGTTAGTACACATAAACAACCAAAACAATATTTCAAGTATATGTTAGGAGAAATATTAATAAACATAATAAGATTTTGGAATAATAAAAAATACAACATGATATAAAAACATAGTTATAAAAACTAAGTTGTAACTTTCATATCATGTAGCACCATAGTGTTTCATTTCAGATTTTGAATAGCTCTATCATTATAGGAATGGGAAGATTTCTTTATAATATGTTTTTATATAACTAGGAATACAATTGCATAATCAATCTAGTACCCTTAGAAAAAGTTAAGATCATATAGGGCATCTTGCTAGGTACATTATTTATAAATTGGAAGAATAATCAAATAATATCCAACATAGGAGTGAGAGAGATTTGGGAGACCCTTATAAGGATTGAGATTTACCTCAGAATGATAATAGTAAAATGAACTTTTAGAAAGTAAATATTCAATTGAACAAATTGATCATATGAATGAATATAAAAAATTAATTAGGAAGCTTGAAGAGGGACCATCACTACCTATTTCTCAGTGGTTAATTAAATAAAATCTTGATAAATAATTCTCAAAGTTCTTAGAATTGTTTAACAAACTTACCATCAATATACGCTTCTCTGAAGCATTAGAATAGATGCCCACCTAAAAAACTTTTATGAAGGATATTTTAAATAATAAAAGATAGTTAAGAGAAAGCAAAATTGTAGCATTAACTTAAAAGTGTATTGCTATAATTCAAAAAAACTTCCTCAGAAATGTAAAAAACTTAGTAGTTTTACTATTCCTTTATTTATTGGTGATAAATTTTTTGGGAGAGATTTATGTGATTTAGGATCAAATATTAGTCTCATTCCATTTTTAATCATTAAAATATTAGATATAGGGGTTGTTCAATCTAGTTATGCTACTCCTTAATTGGCTGATAGATCTTACACTTTATCTAAGCGCAGTAATAAAAGATGTTTTTATTAAGGTTGATACATTTATTTTCCCTATTAATTTTAATATACTTTATATTTAAGAAGATAGGGAAATACCCCTTATTTTAGAAAGACCTTTCTTAGCTACTAATAAATCCATGATTAATGTGCAAAAAGGCAAATTGACCATAAGGGTTCAAGAACAAGAGGTTATTATTGATATACTAAAATCAATAAATTTACCTTTAGGAAAAAATAAATATTTATTAGAGTGTATTTGGAAGACATTATAATGGTGAGTTTCAAGGAAGAATTTTTAGAAAAAGATTTATTAAAAAAAAGGAACAAGTTAAAAAGAATAGTGAGTTTTTAGGCAAATTTATTTCAATAAAAAATGGTAGTAGAAGATTATTTAGTTAGAATTATGAACCTTTAGAAACCACGTATTTTGGTAAAACATTGAGACCGTCCATTGAAGAAGCCCCTTACTTAGAGCTTAAGTTTTTACCCTGTCATCTTATATATGCTTTTCAAGGTGATAACTCTACTCTTCCTATAATTATTTCTGCAAATTTATAACAAAATCAAGAAAGTGAATTGGTTAGGGTTTTAAGTAATTTAAAAGATCTGTTGGGTGGAAAATCACTGATATTAAAGGAATTAGACCATCAATTTGCATGCATAAAATCTTAATGAAAGCTAATTCAATACCTATAGCTGGTCCATAAAGAAGACTTAACCCTTCCCTGAAAAAGGTTGTTAAGAAACAAATTTTTAAATGGCTTAAAGTTGGGATTATTTATTCTATTTATAATAGTTCTTAAGTAGGCCTTATTCATTATGATCCTAAAAAACGTGGTTTAATTGTTATATCAAATGAACATAATTAACTTATACCTATAAAAACTTTCACTAAGAGAAAATTTATATAGATTATATGAGCATAAATAAGACCACTAGAAAAGATCATTTTCTCTTTCCTTTTCTTGATCAAATGCTAAATAGATTGATGGGGCATTCTTTTTATTATTTTTTAGATGGATATTCAGGGTATCATCATATTCTTATTATTCTCGAGGATCAAGAAAATATTACCTTCACTAATCATTATTGAACTTTTGCATTTTGGAGAATGCCTTTCGATCTTTGTAATGCTTCTTTTACTTTTGAACAGTGTATGATATCAATTTTTTCAAACCTAATCGAGCAGGGTTTTAAAATTTTCATGGATAACTTCTTTGTATTGGCACTACATTTAATTCTAAACTTGAGCATTTAACTTCTATTTTGAAAAGATATGAAAAAATAAAGTTATTATTAAATTTAAAGAAGTTTTAATTCATGGTAGCTAAAGCCATTATCTTAGCACATAACATTTCTAAGTTAGGATTGGAAGTAGAAATTTTAAAAGTTTAGGTTATAAAAAAATTCCCTACCCCTAATTCAATTAAAGGAATTAGAAGTTTTCTTACTCATGCAAGATTTTATAGTAGATTCATTAAAGACTTCTCTAAAATTTTTAAACCTTTATGTAATTTATTAGAGAAGGTTATTATTTTTTACTTTTTTTTTTGGAAAACCACAATGGGACCTATGCACTGATCAATAAAAATAGTTACAAGGCCCTTAAAGGGACCTCGAGCACACTAATGCTTTGGGAGATACAAAAAATCAAAATTAAACCTAAGAGCTCAAGTTCCCTACTAATAACGAGTACAAAATTGCTTAGGTACAATCTAGGGTGGTATGAGGTCATCACCCAAAAATAAGAAAAGATTAACATGATATCATTGGGTCCAATCTTTTCATCCTGTAATATACAAAACTTGCAAGTGGATTGTCACAAAAAGAAAAAAAAACCATGCTATTTCATTTGAAATAGACAAAAAATAATTTTTTTGTTATCCTAAAATTATAATCATCAACAGATATCTAAAGATAGTAAAATACCATATAACAAGAATAATAATGAGAATACCAATAAGGTTAGCTAGAAACATTTTCTCAAGCCACATCTAGCTAAAGGGAACCAACCAGCAATATAACCTTAAGCATTCCATCTATAAATAATTGATGAACTCAAATAATAGCCATCCAACATACTGATTATAGTAATCATAGAAACCTTAAGGATCGGTAAAATAATCCCTAAACATGACATGATTACAAAAATTCTGGCTTAATAGGCCCATCCATAGCATCAGAAAATGAGCTAAAAAGAAAAAAATAGCAAAAAAAAAACAGCAATTATCTAGGTAAATCAAGAGCCATCGTCATGTATTTAAGCTATAAAACCACCTATCCATCACATTAAAACTGCAAACAAGCTAGTTAATGCTTCCCTCTAAAATATACTTAATAAATAGATAATCTGTAATACAAATAAACACATCCAGATTATAAAACACTATGATTAAGCTCAGCTAAAGAGAACTAAAAACACCAATAATTAGAAAAATTGAAGGTCACAAGAAGTTTAAAAATAGCTCAACCCAACCACTAGAAGGATTAAAATAACTACAATTAAAAACAAACCAAAATATACTTACCAAAACTACAATACAACAACTTGAGAGAAATTGAGAGCTTGATAAATAAAACATTTTAAAATAACATTTCATTACTACTCTAGTTATTATTTCTCCCTATTAGACAATGCCTTTTGTAGTGATGTGTGATGCCACTGAAATTATTGGGGTGTTGTTTTGGGAAAAAAGCAAGATATGAAATTCCATGGTTTATTTTATGCTAGCAAAACTTTAAATTTTGTGCAATGTAATAACACAACAACAACAAAGAATTATTTGTTATTATTTTTGTTTTTTACAAGTTTACATCATATTTGATTGGTACCAAAGTTATTCTTTGCACTAACCATCTACTATCCTTATGACAAAGAAAGGCAATAAACCAAGAATATGTCTCCATGAGGAAGAAATATAACAAATCATTAGGCAATGACATAATTCTCATTATGGAGGGCATTTTAGAGGTTTTAGAACTTCTAAAATCCTTATATATATATATATATATATATATATATATATATATATATATATATATATATATATATATATATACTTTTTTTTTTTTTTTTTTTTGCCTTCTCTATTTAAGGATGTGAATGAATATATTGGGAAATATAATCAATGTCAAAGGGTAGAAAAAACTTTAAAAAAAAATGAAACTTATTTGAACTATGTTTTGGAAATTGAGATATTTGATCTTTGGGGATTAAAGTTTAGAGGACCTTTTGCATAATCCCATGGAAGTGAAAATATTCTTATTATTTTAGAATATGTTTCAAAATGGATTGAATGGGTAAAAACCTATAAAATTGATGCTCAAGTTATAAATAAATATTTATAGAAAAATATGTTTTTCTAGATTTGGAATGCAAGGATTTTTAATTAGTAACAAGGGAATTCATTTCTGTAATAAAATAATAGAAGCAATTTTAAGGAAATATGAAATTTATCATAGGGTAGCAACTGCCTATCATTCCCAAACTAGCAGTCGGTCAAAGATTAGCATTAGGGAAATTAAATAAATTTTGGAAAAAAATTATCAGTTCTAATAAGATGGATTGGGCTGTTACGTTAGATGATGCATTGTGGGCCTATACAACTACTTTTAAGACTCCTATTGGTATGTCTCCCTACAAATTAATTTTTAAAATGTTTGCCACCTTCCTGTAGATTTAGAACATGCGACATTCTTGACTATTAAAGTAGTTAATTTTGATGGGAATAAATTTTCTTTTCCTAGTTGAAGGTGGGAATGTTCCCATAAAGTCCATTCCCTAAACTGAGAATATCCATGACCAATTGATGTGGTAAAACTTATGAGAGGGTTATAATTATATGGAGTGAAAATCTTTCATTAAGAGCTTTTCTTTAAGATTACTTTTGCATCCTTCCTCAATATAGGTCAAAAGTGGCTTTATCTCAAAGTTCTATGGGAAAATATCCTTCTTATAGAGTAACTACCACATTCGTATGAATGTTCTTATTAAAATAGTGCTTCTTTCTCCTCTTCTCATGCACATCTTAGACTAACGATTCTTGCTGACATCCTAAACTATTTAACCACCAAAAGTAGTTAGTTGGCTGCTTTAAATTGGTTTTAAAATTGGTCACCAACTTCTACATTGATTATTTACATCATAAAGTACTCTATAACTACTAGGGTCTTTAAATACTTGGGAAATCTTAAACTATTCTTGGTTACATATTTTGTCCTTTACTGAATAGAGTAATGGGGATAGAGACTTATATCAACTAAATGCTAAATATTTAAACTACCTTTCATAAAGATTACATGAGAGTTTCTACTTATACCACTGGTAAGGACATTTGGGACATACTATGGATTACATACAAAGGTACTAGCGAAGTTAAATAATCTAGGTTGAACATTTACTGCATTACGATGAAATTTTTGTATGAAACCTAATAAAACTATCTCAGACATGTACACTAGGTTTACTTAGATAGTGATATCTTTATATACTCTAGGTAGAGAAATTTTAAACTTTGATAAAGTTAACAAAATTAAGCATTTTCTATATAGTATATATTATGTCAAATTCACTATAATATGTGAATATAAATATTTATTCTATTGATAATCTACTTGGCTCACTCATATCCTATTAGCAAAGTGTGAGTCAAAAACATTAAAATTTAGGCGAAAAAAGAATGAAAATATTGTGGCATTAAAAACTAATGATTTAGTAAGTGGCAGCTTTGTAGTTGAAGAGGATAATGACATAGCATTGATGATGCGATAATTCAATATATTTATAAAGAGAAAGCAATGACATCATCAACACTAGAATAAATATAAAACTAGCAAAAATATAAAGGTTTCCATTGATGTTATTTGTTTTAAATGTAGAAAACTAGGTCACTTAAAATCAGATTGATCCAAACAAAAACTCACCCAATAGAGGAAAAAGGTGAGGAGAAGAAAAAGTCAAAAGGGGATGCAAAGGACATAAAAGGAATTTTGGGCAGACTCCGCGATAATTCAATATTTTGCATGGTCGTAAGTTTATTAGGAAATAATTTACCCTGAAATAAGAAGTTTTACTTTTTAATTCAAGACTTAAAAAATAAAATCCAATTGTTTAAGAACATATACTTTCATGAGAATATTTTCACATGGAATTATGAAAATTCAAGATAAGAAAAACCTACATTTTTTAAAAAATTAATGCCAAAGATTGAAACCTTATTTAGGTGGGGACATCGATCATTTAAGAAAAATATTTGAATTGGTTCATCCTAAAAAAAATTAACTGGTATAGTCTTATAGAAGACTATGAACATAGTGATTATGGGAGGCATCCCACTTGTGGCCTTGAGAGACAATGTTATTGCAATGTTAGAGTGGTTTCTTATGCACTAGTTATCATGTATAATTTATTGAGTTTTATATGTATCATATATTTTTGATCCTTTTATCATTCATATGAATAGCATGTACCATTAATTATACTTCCAATTTTCCCTAATTTACATTTAATTTTCTTCCTCTTAAGTTTACAATATTACATTGCCTCCAATAAAACCTTAGCATTTTGTTATTATTTTAACTAAAATAAAAATGAATAATTAAAAATTATGTAAAATTATGATAATAATAATACACTAGATTAAATTTTAAATGAATACTACATTATAGTTCATAGATTAGAAAACTTAATAAAACTAACTTAGATTATTTAAGCTGTTGACTTAACTTAAATTGATAATTTATACATTTATACTTTTACCTTTAAATTAAAAGATGAATAATTAAGTTTAAAGAATATATAAGAGTAGATTAAATTTGAAATCATAGTAACTTGAAATTAGAATAAATGGTCTTATTAAATCATTACATTTAAATAATTAAGATTACCAGGGGATATAAGCAAAACAGATATTCAAAATCATTAATTATGTACTCCATAAAAATAAAAAAAAATGAAAGTGGTTCTAAAAGGATAGAATAGAGGAAGAGCATTAAAAAATTGGTATCAATTAAAAGTATAGAATTTAAGTGCATCCTTATACTTAAATTTATATAGGTTAAGATAAGAGAGCTAGTATAGGTGATGGAAAGCTAATGAAATTTCAACTTTTTCTACAAACACATATAAGATTTAAGTTATATTATTCATTCAAAATTTAATAGCCAAAGTTATGTTCTTAACATATAATTTCAAAATAAGTTATAATAAGGGTGACATGTTAGGATAATTATTAAGATGTTTCTAAACTAGAATTCTCAGTTTATTTATTTAAACTACTTCTAAACAATGATATAATATCCTTTATTTTAGTAATTTTAAATTATTAAGTTTTACTTTGGTTATTGAATAACTCAAATGTTCATATTTCTTTAGTTGCTTGAGAATAAGCAAAGAGTTTAAGCCAAAGAAAATATGTCAAGTAAAATTATGTATTGTTTATTATATTTAAATTTTAGTGAAAATATATTATTTTAATTATTTTTATACAATAAATACTAAGAAATGTTGGAATTATAAAGTATCATGTAGCACTGTGGTGCTAGGTGAAATCACATTGTTGTGCCCAAATCAACACCCTCAAAGTGCCAACTTTAAGACATTACAATGTTATCCTCTCAATTTATGAGTGTGTATAAGCATGACAGGTAGGATTGTAGCATTATAGGTGACACATCATTGGAAAATTGACCTGGCAGCATTGAGGTCTCAAGAAAATTAATGTAATCGTACCACACAATTTAACACCTCATCACCAATTTATCCACCGAGCGCTGCAGTACTCCAATTTTAACAGGATCGTGGCATTACAGCTATAAATTTTAAAGGACGTATCATTTTATTATTCACTTTATAATAATTCTATATCATTAAGCACCATGATCGAGCAATTATTTCTGTGTCGAGTGGTTAATTAACTTTCGATTGAAGCAGTGCCATCATTCAAGCGCCACAATGCCAATTATCCTTTTTTTATTTTTTTTATAAATCTTTATATTCTATTTATAGAGGAGTTCATTCACTAGTGTAACACTTAGGAATTTTTAGTATTCTTCTCTAGTACCCTCTTAGAAAAGAATCAGATGGAGGCTACGGAAGTATATGATACTATCTATTCGAGTGTTTAGCCTATATTTGTTAAAGAACTCTATAAGTGAAGTAATAAGATGTGCAAAGGAAATGCTTTGATTCTACCAGGTCATAATATTCAACTACTTATCTTGTACTTTGATCCTTCCATAAATAAAATAAAAATAAGTTTGCTTGTTGTTATTTTATGTCTTGATAGATATCTTATTTTGGATTAATAATATAAAGAGCATATTAAGTAATAATGAAGACTCTTATACTTTAAAGATTTAATGATGTTGTAAATTATCTTTTTTTTATTTAATGACCATAGTGCTCATGAGTGTAGTTAAGACCTAAGGATATATAGCCTCAACAGAAGAATGCAAGAACAACCAAGATTATTGAAATAGAATGTTGGCTAGCCTAGACATAGATTGTTTGAAAATTCTAGGTTTTAAATTAGATACTATAACAATAGGAGGTCATGATATATCCTTTTTACCCCTACAGGCTCAATAGAGACCTAGGGATGCACATGCTTTGAATCACATCTACCATTAAGAGTCTCATTGGGAAAAATATGATATTTATTTACATCAATCTAAAATATTTTATTAAATATTGTATCATCTATTCTACTATTTTTATATAGTGATAGAAACTCCAAAAACATCATTTTTATTTTAGTATGATAACTTATGTATTGAGAGTAAGTAGTAGTAGTTTTGTTCTGAGTAAGCATAACACATTCTAATGGGTTTCAAACTATTTCATTACTTTATTACTTGATTTAGCACGTATACTTGTATACATGTATGTGGGATTAATTACTAACATATTAAAAGAAATCTAAGAATTACTCAACATTGATAGAACACAAACTTATGACGTAGTCTGTAACATAACATTGCCCACTCACACGTCCCCATCAATTTTTTTGGTGTTGTTGTCAAGGAAGTTATTTATATATTGGAATATTAATTATATTATTAAAATAATTGCATATTTAGGCCTACTTATATCTTTTATCCTATTTTCCTTTTTTATTTTCTATTTATTATTATTTATCCATTATTGAATGCTTCATAGACAAAGAATGGAACCTTTTTTATTTGATTATAAGATAAAATGAGACCTTTTAAAATTTAAAAAAAAAACTAAAATGATTTTAAAATATATGAACTAATACTATATCATGATCATTCTAGACCTTTAGGATTTATGTTAACCATGTAGTTGAAGAAATTTTGTTAGAATATTAATAGGCCTATAATCTATGCTAATATTTTGAATTAAAACTAGCATAATTTAGATGATTTAAAATTCCCAATTTGTGGAAACATCTGTTAATGATTCCAATTTACTCTTGTCCAATTTTCTTAAAATCTACACAACATTTAAGTATAATGGTATGAGTGATTAAGTTATTTTTCTTACATGATTTATATTTTCTCTAAGAGATAAGGCTATTTGAATCTAAAAAATAAAATTATTTTGATAAATTTTCAACAATAATGAGAGAGTAGTTTGAAATGAGCATGATGGGAGAGCTTACATATTCTCTTAGATTCAATATAAAGCAAAAGGATGATGGTACTTTCCTTAACCAATCAATGAATATTAAAGATATTCTTAAAAAATATGAGATGGATAATGCTAAGACAATTAATACTCCCATGAGCTCCAGCATTTAAAGATCCAAGTGGAAAATTAGTTGACTAAAAGAAGTATAGAAAATATTTAAATCATTTCTTTACTTTTCTACCAGTAGACCTGATATCATATTTAGTGTCTATTTCTATGCTAGATTTTAGGCTGATCCCAAAGAATTCCACATGATTTCCATTAAAAGAATTTTTTATATCTTCTAGAATCTAAAACTTAGGAATCTTGTATCATTGAAATAATACTTTTTTTGACATCATATGATATTCTATTTTAGACATTATCGAATGTAGAGTTGATATGGAAAGTACTTCTAGAACTTTCTTATTCATAGGATAATCTTTAGTCTCCTTGTTTAGTAGAAAATAGAACTCTATAGCCTTATCTATTATATGTTGCACAAGTTTTATAGGTGAATAAAGGAATTCTAGATCTTGGACTCCCTATTGGCACTATTGAAATCATGTCTAATAACATAAGTTCCATCTGTATTTCAAATAATCTAATCCAACACTCATGGACGAAAAACATAAACATTAGACATCATTTCATTTGATACCTTGTAACCAAAGAGGATATAGAGCTACATCATGTAACTATTGAAAATTAATTGGTAAATATCTTTACAAACCCCCAAGCATTTGAAACCTTTAGCACATTAAGGACTAGAGTAGGTGTTATAGATATTCATGCCTCAATCAGCATGATTTGGAAATTGAAAAAAAAAATATTTTTGTGTGCTTTCTCTTAAATTTTTTATTATCATTGTCTATGTTTTGTTTTCATATTTATGGTATGTTTTATGTGTGTTTTTTTGTGTTTCTTTTCTTCTTGTGAGATTTTGCTGATCATCACATACCACTTACAAATTATTCACATCGTACGGTATGATTCCACATTGTATTATACAATATTCACAAAAATACCAAATCACTTCTTAGAGCACATCCAATTGCTCTAATTGATCAATTATTGGTGATCATATTGTATGAATACCTAATTTGTACTATATGTTACACATAACGTTAGGTGTTGGGTGAATTGAATTTGACTTATACATTATTTAATATTGTATCATATTATACAAACACTCATTCAACAATCATCCAGACTAACGCCTCGGGACAATCATCTTCACTCTAATTGTTGCAAATCTATTTTTCATGTCTTATGTTTTGATGATTGACAAACACTGCTTTTCTTGGATAGCTTGTTGCTTCTAACTTTTCAGGAATCGACGATCGGACAATCAAAAAGGAGCCAAGTTCAGGAATGCGTAGGTTTAGGGTTGAGTCAGTCTGTACTTTTATTTTTACCTTTTGAGTCCACTTGTAATAGCCAAAAAGACTGATACTTTGTAACCCTTCACACACACACTTGAGGAAATTAGAAATTCTGTTTTTACTCATATCGGCCAGGACGATATCTTGGATCGGCCTGGACGATCAGCTTAAAACAGAAAGTCTAATTAAGGGTTCTTGATTAAGGCAGCCGACGTTAACCTATCGGCCTGGACGATACGTGTATCGGCCAGGACGATAAGCTCAAAACAGAAAGAAGTAGCCGCCATAGACAAGTATGGTATAGCATATCTTTAAATTATCGGCCAGGACGATCCTCGGATCGGCCTGGACGATATTAACAAATTATGCCATAATTGTTCAGGAAATCAAGGAAGTAATTAAGGATGATTGATACGATCATATCGTCCTGGACGATCGCAAGATCGGCCAGGCCGATCTAGTCAAAACCTTAAGTTACTTCAGGACGATCAATATCGGCCAGCCCATATTCAGGGCTATTGTCAGGACGATTTTCGTCTGATTTGAACTGATCGGCCAGGACGATCGTAAGATCGGCCTGGACGATCAAGCTAATTTTCAATCGTCCAATCTGGCATCCAGGGCTATGCTCTGGCCGATCTTCATTGATTTGTACTGATCGGCCAGGCCGATGTCCAGATCGGCCTGGACGATAAAGTCGGCAACTTGCAATTAATGAGCTCTTTTGAAGCTCTTCTATTTAAAGAGCTCTTGTTCAACGTTTTTTTAAGACCTTTGGCTGCTGCCTTGACCTGAGAAGACCTTGAGGAGAGAAAGAGAGAGAGAAGAGAGAGAGAGGATCTTGTGAGGGGGAGCTTGTGAGGGGTTTCACAAGGGTTGCTTCAAGGATCTCTCTGCGTCGTCTTCGTCTAGAGTTTCTCGTCCGTGGAAGGGTCGGTAGAGGTAAGGAGTTGTGCCGTTGGTTCTGGTTCTCTGCCGGCTTCAGGAGGAAGCAAAAGGAGATAGGTTCTCTGCCTTGCCGGGGTGGCAAAAAGGAGGTTCTTGTGAGGGTTTCTCCACCTAGCCGTGGGGGGCTAAAGGAGAGTCACTTTTTGTGTAGTGCAATACTTGGAGGGTGCCTCCAAGGAGTGGACGTAGGTCGAGTCGACCGAACCACTATAAATCTCTGTGTTTCTTTTCTTGCTTCCGCACATTTAATTCCGCATTATTTTCGTGGTGTGATTTGGTTTTATGTTACTTTATTTCTTTGTTTAAAAACGAAGTTTTTAAAATACCAATTCACCCCCCCTCTTGGTTAGTTTGGGACTAAGTTCATAGGGCTTAACATCCCCATCGAACTTTCAAGTGGTATCAGAGCCTGTTTCGAAAATTAAAGTTTAAAAACTTTTTGAATTTGATCCATGTCTAACTTTGGGAATCACAACACTACGGAAGGGTATTCTATTACCCGACCTCCTCTGTTCGATAACCTACCTTTTGATTTCTGGAAAACTCGCATGTCAACTTTTTTACAATCTACTGATTATCGCATGTGGATGCTTATTCAAGAAGGTTATTCTCCACCTTCTCGTGAAATTAACTGTTTTAAAACGGAAGTTGCTTTTACCGAATGGACTTTTGATGAACGAGATTTAGCTCAACTAAATGCTAAATGTTTGAATTGTTTTTTCTGTGCATTAAAATCTGAGGATTACATGCGTGTTTCAACTTGCAAAACTGGTAAAGAAATTTGGGATAAACTATGCATTACTTATGAAGGCACTAATGAAGTTAAACAATCCCGTTTAAACATTCTCTTGCATGACTATGAACTTTTTCGTATGAAACCTCATGAATCAATTTCTGACATGTACACTAGGTTTACTCAGATTGCTACCTCATTGCATGCACTAGGAAAAGAACTTTCAAACTATGAAAAAGTTAACAAGATTTTGAGATGCTTGCCTTCATCCTATGATGCAAAAATTACTGCAATTACTGAATCTAAAGATTTAAACACCTATTCTATTGATAACTTGCTTGGCTCACTCATTGCTTACGAGCAAGGGGTGAATCAAAGAAATCTTGATGTAGGTGAAAAGAAAAAGGAGAAAGCCATTGCATTGAAGGCACACAAATCGGATTCTGAATCTTCCGGGTCTGAAAGCGATGGAGTTGCCTTCATCACAAGACAATTCAAAAGCTTTCTAAGGAAGAAACAAAAGCATCATCAAAATTGGAGAAAAGGTAAAGATCATAAACATACTAAAAAATCTTCTGATGTTGTTTGTTTTGAATGCAGGAAACCTGGACATGTAAGATCTGATTGTCCTACACTTCAAGATTAATCGAGCAAAGGAAAAGGTGATGAGAAAGCAAAGTCTAGGAAGGACAAAAAGAAAAATCAAAGGAGCTTTTGGGCAGAATCTGGTACTGATTCCTCTGAGACTGAACCAGAGGAAGAAACTACAAACTTGTGTTTCATGGGAAAAGATCAAAGTGATCAAGAAGAGGTATGTGAACTTTCATACGATCAACTTCTTGAAGTTTCAGAAAAAATCCATGCATCATATAGGAAATTAAAGAAAACTCATGCTAGCTTGAAAATAGAATTCTTAAATCTACAAAAAGAGCATGAAATTTTGATTAAGGACCATCAAACAATTGATTCAAATCACATGACTTTACTTGATGAATTTGATGAGTTAAATAAAAATTATGGCAAGTTAGTTGAAGAGCATGATGCATTGAAAATATCACACACATCTCTTGAATCTGATTTTAAGAAGTCAAAAGAAATAGAAAAAGATTTGAGGATTGAAAATAAAGCTTTAGAAAACACAAACTTGAAGATTCAAAATGATTTAGAAGCATGTAAAGAATCTAGGATGACATCTACTTTTAATCAATTGCCAAAACCTAGAGAGAGGCATTATAACTCAAATCACTTAAGAAATCCCTTTCCTGGAGTTAGATGTTTTTCTTGTGGCATGCTAGGACATATCTCACACACTTGCACAATTCATAATAGTTCACATTGGGTGTGGAGACCTAAGATGCATGTTCCACAGCATACCACACATGCATTGCATTCCTCTCTTCATAAGAAGGAACCCAAACCTGCTTAGGTTCCTAAAACTAACATTTGATAATTTTGCAGGAAGCCTCTCACAAAAGACCTCGTGAGAGTATGTGGTACCTGGACAGTGGATGCTCTCGACATATGACTGGTGATGCTAGCCAGTTTGTTGTACTAGAATCCAGGACTGGAGGCAAGGTTACTCTTGGAGACAACACCACCCGGAAGGTGGTAGGAGCAGGTATAATCGGTAATTCCAAGAACCTTATGATTGAAAATGTTTTGCTTGTAGATGGATTGAAGCACAACTTGCTCAGCATCAGTCAATTCTGTGACAAAGGCTTCATCGTACAATTCTTCACAAATTCATGCATTGTAAGTTTAAGCAACAACACCATTTTGCAAGGAAAGAGGGTAAACAACGTCTATATGCTTGATTTAAATAGCATTGAATGTGCTGCTTCTTTTTGCTTAAAAACTGTCATTGATGATTCTTGGTTGTGGCACAGAAGGCTTTGTCATGCAAGTATGAAAACCCTTAGGAAAGTGACCCAAAAGGACCTAGTTAGAGGTGTCCCCAAACTTAAGTTTACAAAAGACCACCTTTGTGATGCCTGTCAACTAGGAAAGCAAATTCACTCCTCTTTTCACCCCATAAAGGACATTAGCACCTCTAGACCTTTAGAAGTCCTTCACATGGATTTGTTTGGACCCATTAGCATAGCAAGTTTGGGAGGGAAAGTCTATGGTTTTGTGATTGTTGATGACTACTCGAGGTTCACTTGGACTAGATTTCTTTCTCATAAAAATGAGTCTTTTGAGGAGTTTAAAACCTTTTCTACTTGGATTCAGAAGAAACTAGGATGTGAGATTTTGACCATCCATAGTGATCATGGGGGAGAGTTTGAAAATGAAAGATTTGGAGATTTTTGTGAGGAGAAGGGGATTAGCCACAATTTTTCAGCTCCTAGGACTCCTCAGCAGAATGGAGTAGCTGAAAGGAAGAACCGGACCTTAGTGGAAGCCGCTAGAGCCATGCTTGCTGAGTATTCACTTCCAAAATACTTTTGGGCTGAAGCGGTTAACACAGCTTGTTATGTGTTGAATAGGGTGAATGTTAGAGTCAAGTTAGAAAAGACACCCTATGAGATCCTTAAGGGTAGAACACCTAATCTTTCCCACCTTCATGTCTTTGGTTGTAAAGTTTTCATTCACAATAATGGAAAGTCTCACTTGGGAAAATTTGATCCTAAATCTGATGAAGGAGTTTTCTTAGGATATTCTAGTGTTGGGAAATCTTTTAGAGTGTTTAACAAGAGAACCTTGATGGTGGAAGAGACAACCCATGTAGTTTTTGATGAGTCTGATCATAAGAAGCATGAAGTAGATGATGATGATGTTGGAGAGATTACAAGTGGAGTAGAAAATTTGGGGAAGGGGAATGAGCACCTAAGTAATGGAGGAGTAGAAGGAGTCACCCAAGGAATAGAAACTTTTGATGAAAGGGGAGAAACTTCACACACTTTGCCTAAAGATTGGAGATACTCTACTAGTCACCCCAAGGATTTGATCTTAGGAGACCTTTCTAATGGAGTTAAGACTAGACATGGACTTAGGAAGGAAGTGAACCACTCTGCCTTTATCTCTATGACTGAACCCACCACCATTAACCAAGCCCTCTCTGATGAGTTTTGGATGTTAGCAATGCAAGAAGAGTTGAATCAATTTGTTAGGAATGATGTTTGGGAACTTGTGGAAAGACCTAAGGGACAAAGTGTAGTTGGAACAAAGTGGGTATTTAAGAACAAAGTGAATGATTCAGGAGTGGTGGTAAGGAATAAAGCAAGATTAGTGGCTAAGGGGTACAATCAAATAGAAGGGATAGACTTTGAGGAGACTTTTGCCCCTGTAGCTAGATTGGAAGCCATTAGAGTGCTATTAGCCTTTGCTTGTTATAAAGGATTTAAGCTTTTTCAAATGGATGTCAAGAGTGCCTTTTTAAATGGGGAGATAAAAGAAGATGTGTTTGTAGAACAACCTCCAGGTTTTGAGAGTTCTCAATTTCCAAATCATGTGTTTAAATTAAAAAAGGCTTTGTATGGTTTAAAACAAGCACCTAGAGCTTGGTATGAGAGGCTTAGCACATTCTTACTAAAGAGGGAGTTTGTCAAGGGGAGCGTAGACACCACCCTTTTTCTTAAAAAAGTTGGAGATGATTTACTCATTGTTCAGATTTATGTTGATGATATACTCTTTGGATCTTCAAATAAAAATTTGTGTGATGACTTTTCTAAAACAATGAGTAGAGAGTTTGAAATGAGTTTAATGGGAGAATTGTCTTACTTTTCGGGGTTTAGCATAAAACAATTGGAAGATGGCACTTTTCTAAATCAAACAAAATACATAAAAGACATTTTGAAGAAATATGAGATGGACAAAGCCAAGCCAATTAACACTCCCATGACTTCTAGTGCTCCGTTGGATAAGGACCCAAGTGGTAAGTCTGTTGATCAAAAGAAGTATAGAGGCATGATTGGATCTTTACTTTACTTAACTGCAAGCCGACCTGACATTATGTTTAGTGTTTGTCTTTGTGCTAGGTTTCAAGCCGACCCTAAGGAATCCCACATGACTGCTATTAAAAGGATTTTTAGATACCTTTTGGGGACACAAGGATTAGGGATTTGGTACCCTAGACATAGCACTTCTTTTGAGATTATTGGTTTTTCTGACTCTGATTTTGCAGGATGCAAGGTGGATAGAAAGAGCACCTCTGGAACTTGTCAATTCATTGGACAATCCTTGGTCTCTTGGTCTAGTAGAAAGCAAAATTCTGTTGCACTGTCCACTGCTGAAGCTGAATACATTGCTCTTGGAAGTTGTGTGGCCCAAGTTCTTTGGTTGAAACAACAGGTATTGGATCTAGGAATACATGTAAGCACCATCTCAATTTTTTGTGACAACACTAGTGCCATATGCATCTCTAAAAATCCTATCCAACATTCAAGAACTAAACACATTGACATTAGGCATCACTTTATTAGAGATCATGTGACTAAGGGAGACATTGAGTTACACCATGTGACAACTGAAAACCAACTGGCAGACATTTTTACTAAACCACTGGCCTTCGACACTTTCAGCTCTTTAAGGACCAGATTGGGTGTGATTGACATAAATGCATGAAAACTTTTTTTTTTTTTATTCTTCTTGTTGTCTTTTGTTTTTCTTTTCATGTACCTTAGTTTTAGATCTTCACTGATATGATATCTCTTGTCTTGTCTTTAACAATTTGTAGTTAATATGTTTTCATCCATTTAATCCCTAGATAGTATGAATATCTTGTGATTGTGTCTCTTTACCTAACTTAGTATTAGTGGCATAATTTTCTTTTCTAATCAAAAGTCTATCTCAAAATAAAAGATTGCTTATGAAACTAAGATTCCTTCTAAAGCTTGCTTAGGCAAATCTATCTTATATTTACAATGATTAAAAGTTTTTTTGTCACCTCATGATCCCTCGTTATTCTTGTCTTCAATTATTAATCCTGCTTGTGGTAATTCTTCCCTATGTTAGAGAGAGAGCTCCTATTCTCTAATATCTGAGAAGATATATTCACAACTAAGTTTTTTAAAAGAGTCTAAAAGGGAATCTAGCTTGCAAAAATAAAAAAAAAATTTTGGCCAATGATGCCAACAAAAGAAGCGCAAAGACGCCAAAAAATTGAAAAATCTATAAAAGGATGCGCAAAGCGCCACAACATTGACAAGAGGCATAAAATGAGCCCACTCAAAAGCAAGCTATTCTCTCTTTTTATATCTTTTAGAACTTAGAAGTTTTGATTCTCAAAGGCTTGATCTCGATTATCGTTCGATTGTGACAAATCTACCTCATTGTTTTATGGAGATATTTTCCTTATGCCAAGTGGTGGGTAGATTCTTTTTCTCATATTCAATAAATTATTTGAGTTAGGTTATTGATTTCAAAAGACGATTCTACCCTAAGATAATGTTTTGGCTAAGGGTAAACCATGAACGGATATTCTCCTATTCTATGGATTAAATGAGATTGGTAACACATTAACTCACAAATTTTTAAAAAACAATCACATGGAATACTATATCATTGATGTGCCTACAAAAAAAAAAAAAAAAAAAAAAAAAAAAAAAAAAAAAGAAGAGGGAATTTCTTTTACTATGCTTTAATGAACCCTCCTTTTTGATATGTCAAAAGGGGGAGAAGTTTATGAGGTATTTTTTTCATGGTTGTGATTAAATCCCTTTAATGTGTTTTGCCATCATCAAAAAGGGGGAGATTGTTGCAAATCTATTTTTCATGTCTTATGTTTTGATGATTGACAAACACTGCTTTTCTTGGATAGCTTGTTGCTTCTAACTTTTCAGGAATCGACGATCGGACAATCAAAAAGGAGCCAAGTTCAGGAATGCGTAGGTTTAGGGTTGAGTCAGTCTGTACTTTTATTTTTACCTTTTGAGTCCACTTGTAATAGCCAAAAAGACTGATACTTTGTAACCCTTCACACACACACTTGAGGGAATTAGAAATTCTGTTTTTACTCATATCGGCCAGGACGATATCTTGGATCGGCCTGGACGATCAGCTTAAAACAGAAAGTCTAATTAAGGGTTCTTGATTAAGGCAGCCGACGTTAACCTATCGGCCTGGACGATACGTGTATCGGCCAGGACGATAAGCTCAAAACAGAAAGAAGTAGCCGCCATAGACAAGTATGGTATAGCATATCTTTAAATTATCGGCCAGGACGATCCTCGGATCGGCCTGGACGATATTAACAAATTATGCCATAATTGTTCAGGAAATCAAGGAAGTAATTAAGGATGATTGATACGATCATATCGTCCTGGACGATCGCAAGATCGGCCAGGCCGATCTAGTCAAAACCTTAAGTTACTTCAGGACGATCAATATCGGCCAGCCCATATTCAGGGCTATTGTCAGGACGATTTTCGTCTGATTTGAACTGATCGGCCAGGACGATCGTAAGATCGGCCTGGACGATCAAGCTAATTTTCAATCGTCCAATCTGGCATCCAGGGCTATGCTCTGGCCGATCTTCATTGATTTGTACTGATCGGCCAGGCCGATGTCCAGATCGGCCTGGACGATAAAGTCGGCAACTTGCAATTAATGAGCTCTTTTGAAGCTCTTCTATTTAAAGAGCTCTTGTTCAACGTTTTTTTAAGACCTTTGGCTGCTGCCTTGACCTGAGAAGACCTTGAGGAGAGAAAGAGAGAGAGAAGAGAGAGAGAGGATCTTGTGAGGGGGAGCTTGTGAGGGGTTTCACAAGGGTTGCTTCAAGGATCTCTCTGCGTCGTCTTCGTCTAGAGTTTCTCGTCCGTGGAAGGGTCGGTAGAGGTAAGGAGTTGTGCCGTTGGTTCTGGTTCTCTGCCGGCTTCAGGAGGAAGCAAAAGGAGATAGGTTCTCTGCCTTGCCGGGGTGGCAAAAAGGAGGTTCTTGTGAGGGTTTCTCCACCTAGCCGTGGGGGGCTAAAGGAGAGTCACTTTTTGTGTAGTGCAATACTTGGAGGGTGCCTCCAAGGAGTGGACGTAGGTCGAGTCGACCGAACCACTATAAATCTCTGTGTTTCTTTTCTTGCTTCCGCACATTTAATTCCGCATTATTTTCGTGGTGTGATTTGGTTTTATGTTACTTTATTTCTTTGTTTAAAAATGAAGTTTTTAAAATACCAATTCACCCCCCCTCTTGGTTAGTTGGGACTAAGTTCATAGGGCTTAACATCCCCATCGAACTTTCACTAATCATCTAGTATGATTCTGAATGTACTTTAAGATAAAAATACCTTTTTTGACTGATCAAACTAAACAAATTGAATGAACTTTATTGTAATGTATGATTTCCAATTATATTGTACGATATGGTTGATTTCTATTTGAAGGAAAGGAAAATAAGTTTTTCTTCACTCAATCCTTTTTAAACTCTCTTCTCTCCTTACTAAAAACTTAGTCCTTGAAATGGGTGCTGGAAATTATTCACGAGCTCTTGTTAAAATTTCCTCCTAATGACCCGAGGATCCTCACATCACCAAAGTAACAGATGAAGAGGCCTATGATTGTTACAAAACTACCAGGATCACACCTAAATCATAAATAAGGAACTCAATCTTTTCACCCACACAACTCTTACATTAATTATCGCTATTATCTACCCATTCAATTTTGAACTCCTTTCAAATTGTTTGCATTTCTTTGAATTTCTAGTGAGGGTACTACCCTCTAATCTTACATTAATAGGAGGCCTATTGAAATCCCCTACCAAAGCATTCATAAATTCCTCCACCTTTCAACCACTGTCAAAAAAGTTCACCTTATAACCTCTAACATGGATTATAATTAGATCCTTGCTAACACTACCCTTAGGGAATCAACTTTTACATACAACATTCCTCACGTAAATAGCTTAGTGCAAGATGCTAGAATTATTCGTCATATCCTTTGCAACCCTATAATTTCAAAAGCTGGGGATCGAATCAATATCATACCTCTTCAATCTATAACAACTTACTTCATAATGAAGGAAACTATATTTAATGTAGTTGATTTAATTATTCAATATCTTGAAAATATTACCTTTATTAGAGATCCTAAACATAAAAGAAAGACAAACTTGCCTTATTACTTTTGTCCTTTACTCAAAATATAACTTTCAATTCCGTGCACCACCATATCATATTTAAACTTTCTATTCAAATATCTCCTTTTAAGTCTTTCCCATTCCTCTCCAGCATAATGTTCACTATGTGGACCCCAAGCCAGAGGAAGCAGAAAGAGGACCAACACAAGTTTTAGCTCTAGCACCTATCCACCAGCAATTATCATATGATACACTAGATCAAAAGTTTCACCAGTTTGAGGCTTGTTTTGACACCTATGTAGCAGAACAACTATAGGAACATGATAATGATATGACTCATTTTGAGAACTATGTAGTAGAATAATAGCAATAACATGCAAACTATATAGCTTTGCTTAGAGAGTAGCTTTCCTCCATTCATCGATTATTCCAAACACCACCACCACCACAACCACGACCACCTAATCAGAACTCTTCAAATTTTTAGTTTATTCTATGATGTTGGTTTTGTTTGAATAATTTTTATGTCTCTACTTTGTGATTAATGTGGTATTTTTTCATCTTTGTTTAGTTATTCCCTCCTTTTTGTGATATCAAAATTGGGAGTAGGTTAGTTGTTCATTCTTTTTACCTCCAATTATAGGTTATGATAAGTTCACTTTTTTTGTCTATGTTTTTTCACTCATTTTTTTGTAATGTTTCTTCTATTTCATATTAAAAAAAAAAAACTCTCCCTATTTTCAAAAATAAAATTATTAATGAGAAGCTTAGGTTATAGAATTTTTTTTTTACTTTTTAATCAAAACCAACAATATTTACCATCATCAATTCTTATGATAACAAACATTATTGGATTCCTTATTATGTTATCTCCAATTACTTGCTATTACTGCATATATGCATCTTTTTTGGGCAGTAATATTTTAGGTCCTCCATACATTGTGAAAAACTGATCATCTCAAGATTGAGCATAATATGGTTAAAGTGTCTAAAAGAGTTTGTTATTTTTCCTTTTGTTATTTCTACATTTCTTAAGTGAATTATGTATTTAGTGGATACTAAGTTTTTGTGACCATGCACACATTCACTCAAGGGAGTAGGTTAGTGACAACATCATAAGTTAAATTTTTGGAACTAATCATAGTATACCATTCATATCATATTATATGATTAGCTAATCAAAAAATTTGTAAAATGGCTAATTGTGACTAGTAATGCAATCTGAACTAATCATATTGCATGATAGATATCATACAGGTCAATCAAATGAAATGAAGGTCTCAGCTGCTAATCATAATTTAAGCAATATTTTAAAATTCAAAATTTATGCTAATCATTTTGTACAATACGTATCATATTCTATTATGTAATTAAATATTGCCTAAATTAATCCTCAAATTAGGGAGACATATTTTGTTA
The DNA here is from genome assembly GCA_016618105.1 of Dendrobium huoshanense. Classification (NCBI taxonomy): domain Eukaryota; kingdom Viridiplantae; phylum Streptophyta; class Magnoliopsida; order Asparagales; family Orchidaceae; genus Dendrobium; species Dendrobium huoshanense. The sequence goes on from CM028360.1 coordinate 15,723,921, forward strand.
AATTGTCCAATCAAATCATAGTTGACAATTAGAGTATTCATATTGTATGACATTATTCTGACATGGGACAAAAATTTATCATCACCAAACAGACTGGATGAAAACCAAGTTTTTTTAATTAATCATACTTGATGAACATTCATATAATATTGTACTATACTTTCAATACATTGAACTGATCAAATAACACTTAACAATTCATACAATACTAACATTGTGATTTGAACTAATTGCATAGTACAATCTTGGATCGTATTATATGATCAGTGTCAACATAATTAAATTATAATGCTTCTTGTGAGGCCTTGCATTTAATCTCTCTCAAAAGACTTGTCTCAAGTCTTTGCTTACTTAGTGTTTTTTAGAGGGTGTTTGGAGAAGAAGAACCATAAAAGCTTTGGGAAGAAGAAATTGAGAGCTTATGTGTGAGGGAGAAGTAGTGTGAGGGGATCACACTCGTATCTATCTTTCCTTATTCCTCCAAGTATCTATCTAGGTTTTTCAGGTGGCTCTAGAAAGAAGTTCTTCATCTCAAGGAGGTGGTAGTATGCCATCGCTAAGAGGGTGATAAAGGATTTTCCAATTCTATGCCATCACTAGGAGGGTGGGAAAGCATTTTGTGGTTCTTTACCATGACCAGGAGGGAGAAAAATGAGATTGAGGTTCTCTGCTTTCCCTAAAACGTAGAAAAAAATGAAGGTCTGTTGTCAACACTAGGAGGCTGACAAAGATTTCGATTCTTTGTTGCACCAGGTTAGTGAAATATAGGTATAATATGGCTTCTTCGCCTTATTGTTGGGCTAAAAAGAGATACACTATAGTGATATTGGAATACTCATAGTGGAGGACTCCAAGGAGGGAACATAAGTCTTTGTTTGACCAAACCACTATAAATCTCTAATTTGTTTGTTCTATTTTTTTACTTTCTCATTTTATTTTTTCAACACTTCATTTATGTGATAACAACTTAGAAAAATCAGCGATGAATTTTTTGTTCTGTTGATTAGAATATTATCATCATTAGTTGAATATTAGATAAACTTATTCATTTTTTCATTAAGTAAAAGTTATTATTTTTAATATTTAAAAAATCTAAAAAAAAAAAAAATTTTGTTGATGAAATCAGTTTTTTAAATTCACCAATTCACCCCCCCCCCCCCCATCTTGGAGTGCCTAAGGAAAAGTTCGCTTAGGCTTAACGTCCTTATCGAACTTTCAAGTATATTAATTAGTAGACAAAATGGCTACTAAAACTTTCTAATGGCCTACTAATAGGATAAATCCAAAGAGAATAGTTGGAATCTATAAATCAAATACATTATCAATTTTAGCTACATAAGCTACTACAATTTCAAAAAAAATTAAAAATTTTGAAAGTCAGGGCTAATACAAATAAGTATGATAATTTTATTAGTGAACATAGAAATTTCAACACCATAATGTTGTATCATGTAGCGCCGCAGCATTACCTTTCATATTTTGAATAGCTCTATCATGATAAGAATGGAAAGATACTAAAGATACTTTTGGGAGATGTTATAATACAACTATGAATCTAACTACATAATCAATCTATTTCCTTAAAAATGTGAAGATCATATATGACATCATTAATTATCAAAAATTTGTAGAACAGTATAATAATATTTAAATTAGGAGTGGAATAGATTGGGAGATCCTTATAAGAATTGAGATTATCCTAAGAAGAATAATGGTGAGGGTGAACATTTAGAAAGTAAATTTGTAGGTGAAAAACCTAATCATATATAAAAAATTTGAAAAGCTAATTAAGATGATTGTAAAGAGATCACCACTACCTTTACCACAGAGTTTGATCAAACAAAATCTTGATGAAAGCTGCAGGTAAGATAATTGCTGCATTATCTCTTGAAGTTGCTATGTATTATGAATCAAGTGAAGAAATATGGAGCTGGATGAAGAAAATTTGATTAATAGCCCGAGTTTATTTATTTTGGTGGAGATTACACAATGATGCTATTCCATCAAATAATTTCTTGATGTGTAGAAGACTGCTCAATCATTGTGGATGTACAAGAGGATACAAGAAGCTTGAACATATCAATCATGTAGCTGTGGAGTATGAAAAAACTAAAGGATATCATTGCAGTTTTAAATAAATGGGGATACCAAGTTCCAATTTTCTCCAGCTTTCTAAATTGTATAAAGGAATTAAAGAGATTACAAGGTATCAACTCTTTTATTATAAACTTATATTGTATTGCTATTTTTCTAGTTTGGAAAAGTAGATACAAATTGTTTCATGGTGATAAAGAAGATGCAAATTCAGTTATTCCTGCTAACACGGTGTCCATGGCATCGATATCTCCTTTTATTAATATTTGTTCAAACAACTAGGATGTCAACCAGTATAAGCTGTCCTCTTCTAGCATTCCCCTCTACCCAGATGGATAAAGGTTAACATTAATGCTTTATTATTAAGTAATAATAATGCAGGGATAGGCGGAGTTTTTAGAGACCATAAAGGATGATTTCTTCTTGCTTTTGGTGTTAATTATTTGCATGGAGATATTGCGCAATTAAGCTTTTGACGGTTTGTGCTTTGAAAAATGTTATTCATGAATGGATGTTGGGAGCATAAGGAGTTATCATAGAAGGTGATAATGTCAATATAATCAATTTACTTTAACATTCTTTGAAGAAATTGAAGAATAAAGAAAGGATTGAAGATGATTTATCCTTCATTCAAGATTTTCATCAACTTGCTTTTAATTTTTCTACTGGAAGTTGTAATAAATTAGTATACTATTGTGTTAATCATTCTTTGGTTAATAGTTTTATTTGGAAAGACCTTAGTGATGTAGATATTCCTCCTTCTTTCTTGTTGCTGTTGAAGGAGGAATTTGAGGCTTTAGATTTTCTTTGAGTATCTTGTAATAGTTTCTTATTTTAATGCATTGTACATTTTCTTTCAAAAAAAAAAAACAAAAACAAAAACAAAATCTTTATAAATAGTTCCCAAAGTTCTTATAAGTATTTAAACAATTAACCTTCAATATACGCTTCTCTGAAGTTTTAGAGAAGATTCCAACCAATACAATGTTTATGAAGGATATTTTGAATAAAAAAAATATAAGAGAATCAAAAAATTATAGCTATACCTAAAAAGTGTAATGTTCTAATTCAAAATAAACTTCCAGAGAAACTAAGAGACTTTTGTAGTTTTGCCATTGCATTAACTATTAGTGATAAATTCTATGGGAGGTCTTTATGTGATTTTGCACCAAGTATTAGTCTCATTCCACATTCAATCTTTAAAAGATAAGATATAGTGGATGTGCACTTTTGTGTGCTGCAATGCTAAACTTTTAAGCGCCACAACGCTAGTTACCTTTCTTATATATTCCTATAAAGAGATGTTCTATCTATTTGTTGAGGAGTTCAGTCACTAGTGTAAAATTTAGTACTTTTTAATGTACTTCTTTAGTATCCTCTTAGAGTAAAATCTATGGGAGGCTAAGGATGTAGATGATATAATATATTGGAGTGTTTAGCCTATGTTTATTGAAGTAACTCTATAAGTACATAAACAAGGAGTGTAAAGGAAATACTTTGATCCAACAAAGTGATATTATTCCACTACTTTTGTTATAATTTAATTCTTTTACGAATATAATGAAAATAAGTTTGCTTGTCATTTATTCTATGTTTAGCTAGTTCTCTTATTTTGGATTGATAATGTAAAAAGCATATTAAGTAGTAATGAAGACTCTTATACTTTAAAGATTTAATGATGTTCTCAATTATTCATTAATCTTTATTTAATGCATATAGTGGTTGTTGCGGATCTGTTTTCATGATTTATGATTTTGATGATAGAAAACACTTTTATTTCTCTACGACGGCCATATTTACTAACAATTCAGGTCCACACGATCAGACTGCAAATTGGAACCAGCTCAAGATTGGGTAGACTAGATCTGAGTCAGTTTGTACACTTTTTCCTTTCTTGAGTCTATTGTATTTTGTGTGGCTCATAATGTTTTGTAACTTGGAAGATTTTCTAACTGTTCTCTAGAGTTTACTGTCTTTGGTAACATCATCCGGGATGATATTTATATCAGCCTGGATGATCTGTCCAAAAGAAGAAACCCTAATTAGGGAATCCTCATTAAGGCAGCCGTCATAAGCTGATCGGCATGGACGATACTTATATCGGCCAGGACAATAAGCTCAATTCAGAAAAAAATAGCCTCCATGATCAGATTAGGTATTTATTATTTTAGGAAATCGGCCTGGACGATATACACATCGTCCAGGACGATCTAACTCAATTATGCCTAAATTAATCTAGTATCTTTGAAAAGCATTAATGGATGATTGATACGATCATATCATCCGGGACGATCGTAGAATCGGTTGGGATGATGTTCTGGACGATTTACATCGGCCAGCATCTAATCCGAGCAATGATCAGGACGATTGAAATTGGTTTTAAACTAATCATCTGGGATAATCATTAGATTAGCCAGGACGATGTAACCAATTTTCTTCTGATCATCCCAAATCATCCCGGGCTGATGAGCCTAATTTGTACTAACCATACAGGATGATATTTATATCGTCCTGAACGATAATGTTCGCAACTTGCATTAATAAGCTCGTTTTGAGATCTTTTATTTAAGCTATGACATGACACTTTATAAGTGTTTTTGGCAGCCATTGTAGCTTCATTCTTTTGGAAGAAACTTGAAGAGACAGTTTGAAAGGGAGTGAGGAAAGGGTGGAGTTTGAGAGAGTGAGAAGATCCTGTGAGGGGGGACTCAAGGGAGTGTGGAGGGGGTTTCACACGGTTGCTCTGGCAAGCTCGCACCTGAATACCGTCGGATTCAAGGCTTGTCTTGAGGGAAGTTTACCAAAGAAGAAGATCTTTTTGGTGTCAAAGGACCCGGTGACTCCACCGCACCGGGGAAGGTGGAAGTGATTTTGTAAGGGTTTCTTCGCCTAGCTGTGGGGGCTAAAGGAGAGACACTTAGTTTAGTGCAATACTTAGAGGGTGCCTCCAAGGAGTGGATGTAGGTCAAGGTTTGACCGAACCACTATAAATCCGGTGTGTTCTTTCTTTATTACTTTCGCATTTAATTTCCATATTTGGTTTTCTTTGTGGTGACATTGATTTTGATTTGTATTTTGATTTAAAGATTCTTCTTTTACCAATTCACCTCTCTCTCTTAATTAGCTTTTGTTGCAAATCTATTTTTCATGTCTTATGTTTTGATGATTGACAAACACTGCTTTTCTTGGATAGCTTGTTGCTTCTAACTTTTCAGGAATCGACGATCGGACAATCAAAAAGGAGCCAAGTTCAGGAATGCGTAGGTTTAGGGTTGAGTCAGTCTGTACTTTTATTTTTACCTTTTGAGTCCACTTGTAATAGCCAAAAAGACTGATACTTTGTAACCCTTCACACACACACTTGAGGGAATTAGAAATTCTGTTTTTACTCATATCGGCCAGGACGATATCTTGGATCGGCCTGGACGATCAGCTTAAAACAGAAAGTCTAATTAAGGGTTCTTGATTAAGGCAGCCGACGTTAACCGATCGGCCTGGACGATACGTGTATCGGCCAGGACGATAAGCTCAAAACAGAAAGAAGTAGCCGCCATAGACAAGTATGGTATAGCATATCTTTAAATTATCGGCCAGGACGATCCTCGGATCGGCCTGGACGATATTAACAAATTATGCCATAATTGTTCAGGAAATCAAGGAAGTAATTAAGGATGATTGATACGATCATATCGTCCCGGACGATCGCAAGATCGGCCAGGCCGATCTAGTCAAAACCTTAAGTTACTTCAGGACGATCAATATCGGCCAGCCCATATTCAGGGCTATTGTCAGGACGATTTTCGTCTGATTTGAACTGATCGGCCAGGACGATCGTGCAATCGGCCTGGACGATCAAGCTAATTTTCAATCGTCCAATCTGGCATCCAGGGCTATGCTCTGGCCGATCTTCATTGATTTGTACTGATCGGCCAGGCCGATGTCCAGATCGGCCTGGACGATAAAGTCGGCAACTTGCAATTAATGAGCTCTTTTGAAGCTCTTCTATTTAAAGAGCTCTTGTTCAACATTTTTAGAAGACCTTTGGCTGCTGCCTTGACCTGAGAAGACCTTGAGGAGAGAAAGAGAGAGAGAAGAGAGAGAGGATCTTGTGAGGGGGAGCTTGTGAGGGGTTTCACAAGGGTTGCTTCAAGGATCTCTCTGCGTCGTCTTCGTCTAGAGTTTCTCGTCCGTGGAAGGGTCGGTAGAGGTAAGGAGTTGTGCCGTTGGTTCTGGTTCTCTGCCGGCTTCAGGAGGAAGCAAAAGGAGATAGGTTCTCTGCCTTGCCGGGGTGGCAAAAAGGAGGTTCTTGTGAGGGTTTCTCCACCTAGCCGTGGGGGGCTAAAGGAGAGTCACTTTTTGTGTAGTGCAATACTTGGAGGGTGCCTCCAAGGAGTGGACGTAGGTCGAGTCGACCGAACCACTATAAATCTCTGTGTTTCTTTTCTTGCTTCCGCACGTTTAATTCCGCATTATTTTCGTGGTGTGATTTGGTTTTATGTTACTTTATTTCTTTGTTTAAAAACGAAGTTTTTAAAATACCAATTCACCCCCCCTCTTGGTTAGTTTGGGACTAAGTTCATAGGGCTTAACATCCCCATCGAACTTTCAAGTGGTATCAGAGCCTGTTTCGAAAATTAAAGTTTAAAAACTTTTTGAATTTGATCCATGTCTAACTTTGGGAATCGCAACACTACGGAAGGGTATTCTATTACCCGACCTCCTCTGTTCGATAACCTACCTTTTGATTTCTGGAAAACTCGCATGTCAACTTTTTTACAATCTACTGATTATCGCATGTGGATGCTTATTCAAGAAGGTTATTCTCCACCTTCTCGTGAAATTAACGGTTTTAAAACGGAAGTTGCTTTTACCGAATGGACTTTTGATGAACGAGATTTAGCTCAACTAAATGCTAAATGTTTGAATTGTTTTTTCTGTGCATTAAAATCTGAGGATTACATGCGTGTTTCAACTTGCAAAACTGGTAAAGAAATTTGGGATAAACTATGCATTACTTATGAAGGCACTAATGAAGTTAAACAATCCCGTTTAAACATTCTCTTGCATGACTACGAACTTTTTCGTATGAAACCTCATGAATCAATTTCTGACATGTACACTAGGTTTACTCAGATTGCTACCTCATTGCATGCACTAGGAAAAGAACTTTCAAACTATGAAAAAGTTAACAAGATTTTGAGATGCTTGCCTTCATCCTATGATGCAAAAATTACTGCAATTACTGAATCTAAAGATTTAAACACCTATTCTATTGATAACTTGCTTGGCTCACTCATTGCTTACGAGCAAGGGGTGAATCAAAGAAATCTTGATGCAGGTGAAAAGAAAAAGGAGAAAACCATTGCATTGAAGGCACACAAATCGGATTCTGAATCTTCCGGGTCTGAAAGCGATGGAGTTGCCTTCATCACAAGACAATTCAAAAGCTTTCTAAGGAAGAAACAAAAGCATCATCAAAATTGGAGAAAAGGTAAAGATCATAAACATACTAAAGGATCTTCTGATGTTGTTTGTTTTGAATGCAGGAAACCTGGACATGTAAGATCTGATTGTCCTACACTTCAAGATCAATCGAGCAAAGGAAAAGGTGATGAGAAAGCAAAGTCTAGGAATGACAAAAAGAAAAATCAAAGGAGCTTTTGGGCAGAATCTGGTACTGATTCCTCTGAGACTGAACCAGAGGAAGAAACTACAAACTTGTGTTTCATGGGAAAAGATCAAAGTGATCAAGAAGAGGTATGTGAACTTTCATACGATCAACTTCTTGAAGTTTCAGAAAAAATCCATGCATCATATAGGAAATTAAAGAAAACTCATGCTAGCTTGAAAATAGAATTCTTAAATCTACAAAAAGAGCATGAAATTTTGATTAAGGACCATCAAACAATTGATTCAAATCACATGACTTTACTTGATGAATTTGATGAGTTAAATAAAAATTATGGCAAGTTAGTTGAAGAGCATGATGCATTGAAAATATCACACACATCTCTTGAATCTGATTTTAAGAAGTCAAAAGAAATAGAAAAAGATTTGAGGATTGAAAATAAAGCTTTAGAAAACACAAACTTGAAGATTCAAAATGATTTAGAAGCATGTAAAGAATCTAGGATGACATCTACTTTTAATCAATTGCCAAAACCTAGAGAGAGGCATTATAACTCAAATCACTTAAGAAATTCCTTTCCTGGAGTTAGATGTTTTTCTTGTGGCATGCTAGGACATATCTCACACACTTGCACAATTCATAATAGTTCACATTGGGTGTGGAGACCTAAGATGCATGTTCCACAGCATACCACACATGCATTGCATTCCTCTCTTCATAAGAAGGAACCCAAACCTGCTTGGGTTCCTAAAACTAACATTTGATAATTTTGCAGGAAGCCTCTCACAAAAGACCTCGTGAGAGTATGTGGTACCTGGACAGTGGATGCTCTCGACATATGACTGGTGATGCTAGCCAGTTTGTTGTACTAGAATCCAGGACTGGAGGCAAGGTTACTCTTGGAGACAACACCACCCGGAAGGTGGTAGGAGCAGGTATAATCGGTAATTCCAAGAACCTTATGATTGAAAATGTTTTGCTTGTAGATGGATTGAAGCACAACTTGCTCAGCATCAGTCAATTCTGTGACAAAGGCTTCATCGTACAATTCTTCACAAATTCATGCATTGTAAGTTTAAGCAACAACACCATTTTGCAAGGAAAGAGGGTAAACAACGTCTATATGCTTGATTTAAATAGCATTGAATGTGCTGCTTCTTTTTGCTTAAAAACTGTCATTGATGATTCTTGGTTGTGGCACAGGAGGCTTTGTCATGCAAGTATGAAAACCCTTAGGAAAGTGACCCAAAAGGACCTAGTTAGAGGTGTCCCCAAACTTAAGTTTACAAAAGACCACCTTTGTGATGCCTGTCAACTAGGAAAGCAAATTCACTCCTCTTTTCACCCCATAAAGGACATTAGCACCTCTAGACCTTTAGAAGTCCTTCACATGGATTTGTTTGGACCCATTAGCATAGCAAGTTTGGGAGGGAAAGTCTATGGTTTTGTGATTGTTGATGACTACTCGAGGTTCACTTGGACTAGATTTCTTTCTCATAAAAATGAGTCTTTTGAGGAGTTTAAAACCTTTTCTACTTGGATTCAGAAGAAACTAGGATGTGAGATTTTGACCATCCATAGTGATCATGGGGGAGAGTTTGAAAATGAAAGATTTGGAGATTTTTGTGAGGAGAAGGGGATTAGCCACAATTTTTCAGCTCCTAGGACTCCTCAGCAGAATGGAGTAGCTGAAAGGAAGAACCGGACCTTAGTGGAAGCCGCTAGAGCCATGCTTGCTGAGTATTCACTTCCAAAATACTTTTGGGCTGAAGCGGTTAACACAGCTTGTTATGTGTTGAATAGGGTGAATGTTAGAGTCAAGTTAGAAAAGACACCCTATGAGATCCTTAAGGGTAGAACACCTAATCTTTCCCACCTTCATGTCTTTGGTTGTAAAGTTTTCATTCACAATAATGGAAAGTCTCACTTGGGAAAATTTGATCCTAAATCTGATGAAGGAGTTTTCTTAGGATATTCTAGTGTTGGGAAATCTTTTAGAGTGTTTAACAAGAGAACCTTGATGGTGGAAGAGACAACCCATGTAGTTTTTGATGAGTCTGATCATAAGAAGCATGAAGTAGATGATGATGATGTTGGAGAGATTACAAGTGGAGTAGAAAATTTGGGGAAGGGGAATGAGCACCTAAGTAATGGAGGAGTAGAAGGAGTCACCCAAGGAATAGAAACTTTTGATGAAAGGGGAGAAACTTCACACACTTTGCCTAAAGATTGGAGATACTCTACTAGTCACCCCAAGGATTTGATCTTAGGAGACCTTTCTAATGGAGTTAAGACTAGACATGGACTTAGGAAGGAAGTGAACCACTCTGCCTTTATCTCTATGACTGAACCCACCACCATTAACCAAGCCCTCTCTGATGAGTTTTGGATGTTAGCAATGCAAGAAGAGTTGAATCAATTTGTTAGGAATGATGTTTGGGAACTTGTGGAAAGACCTAAGGGACAAAGTGTAGTTGGAACAAAGTGGGTATTTAAGAACAAAGTGAATGATTCAGGAGTGGTGGTAAGGAATAAAGCAAGATTAGTGGCTAAGGGGTACAATCAAATAGAAGGGATAGACTTTGAGGAGACTTTTGCCCCTGTAGCTAGATTGGAAGCCATTAGAGTGCTATTAGCCTTTGCTTGTTATAAAGGATTTAAGCTTTTTCAAATGGATGTCAAGAGTGCCTTTTTAAATGGGGAGATAAAAGAAGATGTGTTTGTAGAACAACCTCCAGGTTTTGAGAGTTCTCAATTTCCAAATCATGTGTTTAAATTAAAAAAGGCTTTGTATGGTTTAAAACAAGCACCTAGAGCTTGGTATGAGAGGCTTAGCACATTCTTACTAGAGAGGGAGTTTGTCAAGGGGAGCGTAGACACCACCCTTTTTCTTAAAAAAGTTGGAGATGATTTACTCATTGTTCAGATTTATGTTGATGATATACTCTTTGGATCTTCAAATAAAAATTTGTGTGATGACTTTTCTAAAACAATGAGTAGAGAGTTTGAAATGAGTTTAATGGGAGAATTGTCTTACTTTTTGGGGTTTAGCATAAAACAATTGGAAGATGGCACTTTTCTAAATCAAACAAAATACATAAAAGACATTTTGAAGAAATATGAGATGGACAAAGCCAAGCCAATTAACACTCCCATGACTTCTAGTGCTCCGTTGGATAAGGACCCAAGTGGTAAATCTGTTGATCAAAAGAAGTATAGAGGCATGATTGGATCTTTACTTTACTTAACTGCAAGCCGACCTGACATTATGTTTAGTGTTTGTCTTTGTGCTAGGTTTCAAGCCGACCCTAAGGAATCCCACATGACTGCTATTAAAAGGATTTTTAGATACCTTTTGGGGACACAAGGATTAGGGATTTGGTACCCTAGACATAGCACTTCTTTTGAGATTATTGGTTTTTCTGACTCTGATTTTGCAGGATGCAAGGTGGATAGAAAGAGCACCTCTGGAACTTGTCAATTCATTGGACAATCCTTGGTCTCTTGGTCTAGTAGAAAGCAAAATTCTGTTGCACTGTCCACTGCTGAAGCTGAATACATTGCTCTTGGAAGTTGTGTGGCCCAAGTTCTTTGGTTGAAACAACAGGTATTGGATCTAGGAATACATGTAAGCACCATCTCAATTTTTTGTGACAACACTAGTGCCATATGCATCTCTAAAAATCCTATCCAACATTCAAGAACTAAACACATTGACATTAGGCATCACTTTATTAGAGATCATGTGACTAAGGGAGACATTGAGTTACACCATGTGACAACTGAAAACCAACTGGCAGACATTTTTACTAAACCACTGGCCTTCGACACTTTCAGCTCTTTAAGGACCAGATTGGGTGTGATTGACATAAATGCATGAAAACTTTTTTTTCTTTTATTGTCTTTTGTTTTTCTTTTCATGTACCTTAGTTTTAGATCTTCACTGATATGATATCTCTTGTCTTGTCTTTAACAATTTGTAGTTAATATGTTTTCATCCATTTAATCCCTAAATAGTATGAATATCTTGTGATTGTGTCTCTTTACCTAACTTAGTATTAGTGGCATAATTTTCTTTTCTAATCAAAAGTCTATCTCAAAATAAAAGATTGCTTATGAAACTAAGATTCCTTCTAAAGCTTGCTTAGGCAAATCTATCTTATATTTACAATGATTAAAAGTTTTTTTGTCACCTCATGATCCCTCGTTATTCTTGTCTTCAATTATTAATCCTGCTTGTGGTAATTCTTCCCTATGTTAGAGAGAGAGCTCCTATTCTCTAATATCTGAGAAGATATATTCACAACTAAGTTTTTTTAAAAGAGTCTAAAAGGGAATCTAGCTTGCAAAAATAAAAAAAAAATTGGCCAATGATGCCAACAAAAGAAGCGCAAAGACGCCAAAAAATTGAAAAATCTATAAAAGGATGCGCAAAGCGCCACAACATTGACAAGAGGCATAAAATGAGCCCACTCAAAAGCAAGCTATTCTCTCTTTTTATATCTTTTAGAACTTAGAAGTTTTGATTCTCAAAGGCTTGATCTCGATTATCGTTCGATTGTGACAAATCTACCTCATTGTTTTATGGAGATATTTTTCTTATGCCAAGTGGTGGGTAGATTCTTTTTCTCATATTCAATAAATTATTTGAGTTAGGTTATTGATTTCAAAAGACGATTCTACCCTAAGACAATGTTTTGGCTAAGGGTAAACCATGAACGGATATTCTCCTATTCTATGGATTAAATGAGATTGGTAACACATTAACTCACAAATTTTTAAAAAACAATCACATGGAATACTATATCATTGATGTGCCTACAAAAAAAAAAAAAAAAAAAAAAAAAAAAGAGGGAATTTCTTTTACTATGCTTTAATGAACCCTCCTTTTTGATATGTCAAAAGGGGGAGAAGTTTATGAGGTTATTTTTTTCATGGTTGTGATTAAATCCCTTTAATGTGTTTTGTCATCATCAAAAAGGGGGAGATTGTTGCAAATCTATTTTTCATGTCTTATGTTTTGATGATTGACAAACACTGCTTTTCTTGGATAGCTTGTTGCTTCTAACTTTTCAGGAATCGACGATCGGACAATCAAAAAGGAGCCAAGTTCAGGAATGCGTAGGTTTAGGGTTGAGTCAGTCTGTACTTTTATTTTTACCTTTTGAGTCCACTTGTAATAGCCAAAAAGACTGATACTTTGTAACCCTTCACACACACACTTGAGGGAATTAGAAATTCTGTTTTTACTCATATCGGCCAGGACGATATCTTGGATCGGCCTGGACGATCAGCTTAAAACAGAAAGTCTAATTAAGGGTTCTTGATTAAGGCAGCCGACGTTAACCGATCGGCCTGGATGATACGTGTATCGGCCAGGACGATAAGCTCAAAACAGAAAGAAGTAGCCGCCATAGACAAGTATGGTATAGCATATCTTTAAATTATCGGCCAGGACGATCCTCGGATCGGCCTGGACGATATTAACAAATTATGCCATAATTGTTCAGGAAATCAAGGAAGTAATTAAGGATGATTGATACGATCATATCGTCCCGGACGATCGCAAGATCGGCCAGGCCGATCTAGTCAAAACCTTAAGTTACTTCAGGACGATCAATATCGGCCAGCCCATATTCAGGGCTATTGTCAGGACGATTTTCGTCTGATTTGAACTGATCGGCCAGGACGATCGTGCGATCGGCCTGGACGATCAAGCTAATTTTCAATCGTCCAATCTGGCATCCAGGGCTATGCTCTGGCCGATCTTCATTGATTTGTACTGATCGGCCAGGCCGATGTCCAGATCGGCCTGGACGATAAAGTCGGCAACTTGCAATTAATGAGCTCTTTTGAAGCTCTTCTATTTAAAGAGCTCTTGTTCAACATTTTTAGAAGACCTTTGGCTGCTGCCTTGACCTGAGAAGACCTTGAGGAGAGAAAGAGAGAGAGAAGAGAGAGAGAGGATCTTGTGAGGGGGAGCTTGTGAGGGGTTTCACAAGGGTTGCTTCAAGGATCTCTCTGCGTCGTCTTCGTCTAGAGTTTCTCGTCCGTGGAAGGGTCGGTAGAGGTAAGGAGTTGTGCCGTTGGTTCTGGTTCTCTGCCGGCTTCAGGAGGAAGCAAAAGGAGATAGGTTCTCTGCCTTGCCGGGGTGGCAAAAAGGAGGTTCTTGTGAGGGTTTCTCCACCTAGCCGTGGGGGGCTAAAGGAGAGTCACTTTTTGTGTAGTGCAATACTTGGAGGGTGCCTCCAAGGAGTGGACGTAGGTCGAGTCGACCGAACCACTATAAATCTCTGTGTTTCTTTTCTTGCTTCCACACGTTTAATTCCGCATTATTTTCGTGGTGTGATTTGGTTTTATGTTACTTTATTTCTTTGTTTAAAAACGAAGTTTTTAAAATACCAATTCACCCCCCCTCTTGGTTAGTTTGGGACTAAGTTCATAGGGCTTAACATCCCCATCGAACTTTCAGCTTTGGGCTAGTTCATAAGGGCCTAACATCCGTAATGAACATTCAAGTGGTATCAAAGCACTTTCTAGTGTCATCTTAGCACTTTCAGTGGTCATATGTATAGTTAAAACCAAACATGATGTATAGTCTAAATGGAGGAATGCAATAACAATAAGGAATATTGAGACAGAATATTGGCTTGCCTGTATATAATATGTTTAAATGTTCTTGGTTTTAGGAAAAAATATATCTCTTTTTTTTATCAGCAGGTTTTGTTTTTCACCATTATAAGCTCGATAAAAATATAGGGATGCACATTCTCTAAATCACATCTATAATTAAGAGTCTCATTAAAAAATATGATATTTAAATTCATCAATACAAAACATTTTATTAAATATTTAATCAAGTATTCTACTATTTTTATCTAATTATAAAAAATACAAAAACATTATTTTTATATTAGTAGGATAAGTTATGCATTGAAAATAAGTAGAAGTAATTTTATTAAAAGTAAGCATAATACCTCCTCCAAGGTTCAACACTCTATTTTATCAATTTATTACCTGATTCACCATGTATACTTGAGTTCATGTAAGTGGGCTTTCATTATTAATATATCAAAGAAAACCTAAGAATTACTCAGCATTGATAAAACAAGAACTTATTATGCATTCCACAATAAAGCCTAGCCCACACACAAGCCCCCATTAAGGTCCCATCATTAAGGTTAGCCATTCAAGGTCAATCACAATTGAATAGAATGTCTAACTCTTGTTTGAGGAGCTTAAAGGTAAAGAAAAATGACGCTTAAGAGCTTAGAAAAATCTTAAATTGTATAAAGCATAGATGGTTCAAGCTCACGATAAATTGGTTCATCCTAGAACCTTCAGAGTATGAGACTTGGTCTTGGTTCTTTGAAGACATATTTTAGCCCATCAAAAAATCAAAATTAAAATTATGTATGCCTAAAAAGAACATGAGATTAATAGCCTTAACTTAATCGACTTATAAATTAACTTATATTTTTAAAAAATTAGATTTTCTAATAAAATTAATTTTTGTATTATTGTTCATATTATAACACTTTTTAGATCAATTAAGTCAGGATTATCATATAAGTAAACTAACATTTCAAACAGAGAAAAAAATCAACTAAACAAAACAAGATATTTTTTATTGATATCAATAATAAAAAAATGATACAATAAAGCACAACTGATATCAATACATAAAACTTAAAAACAAGATAACATAACACCAAGTATAATTAACACTAAAAAAACAAAAAAACATAAAAGTAGACTTAATTTAGAAGAAGTGGGATGGCATAAGAGTAGACTTAAACCAGAAGTTTATAGGATATCATAAGAGTAGACTTGGACATGAAGACTGATTTAATACAAGTGGGATGCCATACGAGCAAACGTTAACCTAAAGTTTATAAGATGTCATAAGAGTGAGCATAAACCTTAAGACTAATTTAATATAAGTGGGATGCCGTAAGAGAAATCTTAAACTAATGTTTGTAGGAGGTTGTAAGAGCATACTTGGATCTGAAGACTAATTGAATGGAAGTGGATTTAAAGTGAGAGATAATTCTAGCATAAAAATATTTAGATGGTTGAACCTTCAAAACCCAAATAGAAAGGATTCCAAAAAGAATTTTATGCAATTTCCTTTAGAATTTAGTTTAATAATGTTTGGGGATTTTTAAACATATAAACTTTAGTATACATTTTGTACTTGATCTTAGTTTTTGGACCTAGTTCCTTTAAAAATTTCAACACATACAAGCACTATATAGAAAAAATGGGAAAAAAAAATCATTTATTATAACACATTTTTAACACTATATACCAAAATAATGTTTGAACTATTATCCATTTATATCTAATACTTGATAATCTTCTTTACAATCAAGCAACTGATATGATCCCCCTTAATATACTTTCCCTACCATTAATGAACCTTCCTAAGTTGTTTGAATTTTTTTCCTACCTTTTGATGGCTAAGATAAATTTTTACATAACTAAAACTAAGTCTCCTACTTGGAAAGTTCTTCTATGAACCAACTTATCATGTCCTTGAATCTTTTTGGCTTTATATAACTCGAGGTTTCATTGAGATTATATATGCTTATCTTAAACTTTGTGTTTTTCTAGTCTTAGTTTTACATTTTGCTCCTTTCTGATTTCATAATTGGCATCTAACCTAGTTATTAATGCCTAAGCTTTATTATTTGTGCAAGGTTCTCATAGATGAGTAATACATTAAACCTTTATTAGGAGTAACAAATACAATATCGATTCTAGCTTTCCCTAGGGAAATGAGATCGAATACTCTTTGTTAATTAGAAGTATCATCATCAAAGTTGAATTCCTCGGTAGAATTCTCATTTAATTTTAGTTTCATAATTTGTTCATTTGGTATTTCATCATTTATCATACAATCATCCTATACTTGGTGAGTTACTAAGAATTCTATTATACCTAGCCCTTTCATGGAACATAAAAGAATGAACGTGATTTCTAGCTATGATATAATCATTAACTATCTAGCTAATCTTCTTTA
This sequence comes from Dendrobium huoshanense, assembly GCA_016618105.1. Lineage (NCBI taxonomy): Eukaryota > Viridiplantae > Streptophyta > Magnoliopsida > Asparagales > Orchidaceae > Dendrobium > Dendrobium huoshanense. The sequence goes on from CM028360.1 coordinate 15,740,669, forward strand.
TAGCAGCAAATTTACTCTAGATATTAGATTCACTTTATGAGAGAGCATATAATGCCTCAATTTTTAGGCAGCAAAGATTAAGACTGGCTAGGTAATATTTTTTATAGGAGTATAATTTACTTCAATTAGAAGTAAATGTTTACTAAGATAGTAAAAGGCATTCTCTTTTTCTTTCTTATAAAGTTGACAAGGATCCAAGATATTCACTTGAAGTTGTGGCATATAAAATTAATAGCTTCCATGGGATGGGACAAGACTAGAGGATTTGTAAGATATTATTTCACACTGTTGATGCTTTTTTGGTATTTTTATCCCACTGAATAAGCATCTTTCTTATACAAAGTTGCAAAATGTTGACATCTGCCACAAAGATTTCATATAAATCTTCCAAGGCAAGCCAATTAGCCTTCAAAAGATCTCAATTGAGTAAGACTTTTGGGTAGTGGCATTTTTATTATTTCCTTAGTTTTGTTTGGATGTATTTAAATTCTATGACATCAAAAAATGAAACTCAAAAACTTCCCTGAAGTGATCCTAAAAGCACACTTCAAAGTATTCATTTTTAGTAATCTCTACAAAAGGATTCTTTGATTATCTAAATGATCACCATTTTTAAAGACTCTTAATGACTAGATCATCAACATAACATTTCCATTGTCATAGTTGAAAAGAAAAAAATAATCATCAACATAAACATTTCACCTGAAGGAGGATACGGTTTTCAAAAAGCCTTGTTATTGCTTGCTTGTATGTTTCTTCAACATTCTTTAACCCAAACGACTTAGCTTTATAGCATTAGACTCCTATCTGTGTTCTGAAAGCTATATAATTTTCATCTATAAGAGCTATTTTAATTTAATTATATCCACATGAGCCATTTATAGAGAAAAATATTTCCTGGGAAGAAGCAATATCAACCTTTTTTTTTTTTTTGGGGGGGGGGGGGGGGACCCACGAATGGGCCTACGCATTAATATAGGAAAAAAATTATAGAGACCTTAAAGGGACCTTGTTCCCTCTAATGCCCAAAAGAGCTACAAAATTAAAACAAAAAAAACCTACAAGCATAAGGTCCCTACTACAATAAAGTACAAAGAAACCTTGATACATCCAATGGTGTGCAAGAGGGAGCACCTAAAAAGAAGGAAGATAGTAAAAAAGGCTTGGAATAGTAGCTTCCCATCAAAAATCCTTTCAGCATAAATACCTGCAATAGAATTATCCTGCAAAACCAAGTGATATATATCCACCACAACAATAGAACAAGAAGCAAAAAATAACTAGCAATAAAAAGATTCACTAAACAATGATAAAGATATATAAAAATAAGAAAGCAGGAATCATAAAAAAACCACTTGGTAAGACAATACCAGCTACCCGAGAGGTGAAAAGGCCAAAAGAAAGAGCCCACCCAACTAATATCTAACCAATTAAACATGAAAAAGCTCCAGGTTCCACAAGATGAAAGGATATAACTGGAATTAATGTGAACACCCAGGCCCACAATAGTAATTAACACAGTCTCCCAAGGATATCCAAGGAAACACCAATCCAATTCACCAAAGCAATACGACCACTAGTGAAAAAAACATCAAGGACCAGCACATAACTCATAGTAATCCAAACCAATATACTTATCATAGAATAGAGGTTGGTAAGGCCTCTAGATAAATACTCAGTTGCAATAATGAATAGAGAAGGAGAGATCGAATCACCCTATCTTAAGCCATGAGATGATTTTAAAAAACCATTAATTTTACCATTAATGATAATAGAGAAATAGGATCCCTCAATGCAATTTCTAATAAGATTGATAAAAATTGAATCAAAACCAAATAATAGCAAGATATTATAAAAAAAATCCAGTTAATGTTTTTATAAGCCTCAGCAATATCAAGTTTCAAAATAATATTTCCACCTCTCACCCTAACATCCATATCTTCATAAAATTCTTAGGCTAAAATAATATTATCAGCAATAGCCCAGCCCTGAACAAAACCCATTTGAAACGAGATAATTTTAGGAAAAATAGAAGTAAAATTACTCATAAGAATTTTATAAAGCAATTTATTAAAGAAGATACAAAGACTAATAGGTCTACAGTCATTCCAATTACTAGCAGTATTATTTTTGGGAATAAGAACAATCGAAGTAGTAGTAAAGAGCTTAGGAATAGCATTACCTGCAAAAAAATCCATAACAACATAATAAAAATCATTACTAATAATATGCCAGGCTTTCTGAAAAAACTTAGTGGTAAAACTTTTCGGCCCAACCACAGAGTCACCATTCATACCATAAACAATCTCTTTAACTTTCTCTAAGGAGGGGGATTTAGAAAGAATTTCATTATCAACTCGAGATATAAGCTTAGGAATAAAATAAGGGTTATCAATATGATCAGGCCTGAAATACTTATTGAGATGTTTTTGAAAATGTTGAATAGCCAAATTAGAAATTTCCAAAGTATCCTCAGTATGAGAGCCATCATAATAATTAATTTTATTAATGCAATTTTTGTCATGCTTCATCTTACTCAAAGCATGAAAATATTTAGTATTATTATCACCTTCAAGAAAGTGCTTCGCATCCACTTTTTATTTCCAAAAAGCTTCCTCCTGAGCTTGTAATTTAAAAAGATAATCTTTAGCATCCCTTAGCAAAGTGAAGTTATCCATAGGAGGAATCAATTGACAATTATCTTAAGTGTGTTCACTTTATCTTCAGCATTCAAAATATTAGCAAAAAGATTACCAAAAATATTATGATTCCACCAATTTAAAATTTGCTTAAGCCTTTTCAATTTAAACCAAAGTCTCCTCATGCCAAAGATAGAGTTATCCATATGAAAAGGGGCATGCCAATTTTTTTGAACCAAGTCCATAAAAGAATCATGAAGCAACCACTTATTTTAAAATCTAAATTGAGGGGCAAAATTGATATGCCTAGTTTTAAGGCTAATAAATAAGGGGGAGCGATCAAAAAGAGCCCTACTAAGATGCTCCATAGTAATAGAATTAAAAGAGTTAAGCCAACAATCATTAAACAACACCCTATCCCAACCATGCCATAAAAGACCACGATTCCAAGTGAATTTATTCCCCTAGAAGCCAACGTCAACTAAATTAGTCCATAATCATACTATTGAAATCCTCCATAGAATTATAGATAGGAAAAGCACCGTGTATATGTTCAAAAGGATTAGAAATAGTGTTGAAATCACCTCCCATAAGCCAGGGTAAGTTACAAATGCTATGAAAGTTAATAAGTTGCTCTGATAACACTTTTCTAATATACCAAGAAGAAGTAGCATAAATAAAATATGCACAACAGTAAAAATTTAAAACTTCAATATTATAATGCAGTACTTGAGTAAAATTTCCAATAATATCTATCCAAACTTTATCCTTCCATAACACCCAAACCTTATTAGCAACATTAGAAATAGCATACTTAAAAATCAAAATTCTAGTAGTACTAAGTAATTTATCATAGGTAATAATAGGTTCAGGTAAAATACGAATATAAACATTGTATATACAGCATAAGTTTTTAACTCTTAACCAAGAGGAGGGGCACCCAATTCCCCTTGCATTCCAAATAATTGAATTAAATAGAAAAATAGTATTAATGAGAAGTATGCAAGCGGGTAGTTCTTAGAGATTGTAAAATAATGTTCTTGATTTTCCTACCTCTCCTACTCTTAAACTTGATATAACTAGTGTCATTATCATCTTTAGTAAAGCATTTAACCATAATATATGTATCCCCTGTATCAATAAAAGCATCACTTTGATAATGAGAATTTAAGGGGAGCTTACTATCATTGATCACACCTTCTTGCCTCACATACTGAGGCAATTCACCCTCCTCATAGGTAGAGTCATCATCCACATTAGTTTTACTACTCAATTCACCACCAACATTAACTTCCACCATACAGATTTGGCCATCCTCCTTGTTTTTAACACTAGATTGAATAGGCAGATTGTTAGAATAACTATTATTTAGCATCATAAAGTCCATGTTAGTTAAGTTTTTGTTAAGAGCACAAGAACTAATAACATAACAAGAAGCAATATTTTGATTAGTGGTAATAGCCAACATTTGCTCATCCACATTTTGACAGCCATGAGATAAGAAAGAAGGTGGTTCACCATGAACTAAGGCAAGTTGTATCATGATCAACTGAAGGGGCAACATTTCCATGGGTTTGTTTAGAGGATTCCTTCTCCTTTAAGAGATGGGGATGTAACCTGTAACAGTCATTTAACCCATGACCATGCATCTTACAATGAGAACAAAAAATGGGCAAATTTTTAATGTTAACTTTTTGGAAATAACCATTCAGCTCTGAACCAATCCAAATCTCATTAGGATGTTTCATAGAAATGTCCAACTTAACTAAAACACGAGCTACAGATGGACGAGAGATAGAAGTCATAGCTTGATCCATCTGCAAAGGTCTACCAAATATTAATGACAATCCATATAAAATTTTAGAATTGAAAAAGTAAAGTCTCATATTCGGAAAGGAGATCCACATAGAGTAATAGAGGATTCCTCACGTAGATCTAAATATGGTGTCCATTTGAGTAATCTCATTTGACATGCTTGAATGTAGTAGGATCTCCGTGAAAAAATTTGACTGTAATAAAATTCATTACTCATTTGAATCGCAATATGGTGCGAACAACAAACTGACATGAAAAGTGAAAGTTCGATGGGGATGTTAAGCCCTATGAACTTAGTCCCAAGCTAACCAAGAGGGGGGGGGGGGTGAATTGGTATTTTAAAAACTTCTTTTAATAGAGAAAGAAAATTGCATTAAACCAAATCACACCACAAGCATAAACGCGGAATTAAAAAGTGCGGAAGCAAGAAAAGGAACACATAAATTTATAGTGGTTCGGTTGACTCAACCTACGTCCACTCCTTGGAGGCACCCTCCAAGTATTGTACTACAAAAACGTGACTCTCCTTTAGCCCCCACGGCTAGGCGGAGAAACCCTCACAAGAACCTCCTTTTTGCCACCCAGACAAGGCAGAGAACCTATCTCCTTTTGCTTCCTCCTGAAGCTGGCAGAGAACCAAAACCAAAAGCAAAACTCCTTACCTCTACTGACCCTTCCACGGACGAGAAACACTAGACGAAGATGACGTAGAGAGATCCTTGAAGCAACCCTTGTGAATCCCCTCACAAGATCCTCTCTCTCTCTCTTCTCTCTCTTTCTCTCCTCAAGGTCTTCCCAGGTCAAGGCAGCAGCCAAAGGTTTTTAAAAACGTTGAACAAGAGCTCTTATATAGAAGAGCTTCAAAAGAGCTCATTAATTGCAAGTTGCCGACAATATCGTCCAGGCCGATATAGGCATCGTCCTGGCCGATCCGTACAAATCAATGAATATCGGCCAGAGCATCGCCCTGGATGGAAAACAGGACGATTGAAAATTGGCTTGATCGTCCGGGCCGATCAGTTCAAAATAGAGACAAATCGTCCTGACAATAGCCCTGGATACGGGCTGGACGATATCGATCGTCCTGAAGTAACTTAAGGTTTTTGACTAGATCGTCCTGGCCGATCATGAGATCGTCCAGGACGATATGATCGTATCAATAATCCTTAATTACTTCCTTGATTTCCTGAACAATTATGGCAAAATTTGTGAATATCGTCCAGGCCGATAATAGTATCGTCCTGGCCGATAAATTAAAAATACAGTATACCATACTTGACTATGGCGGCTACTTCTCTCTGTTTTGAGCTTATCGTCCTGGACGATACACGTATCGTCCAGGACGATCTGTTAATGTCGGCTGCCTTAATTAAGAATCCTTAATTAGACTTTCTGTTTTAAGCTGATCGTCCAGGCCGATACAGAAATTGTCCTGGCCGATATGAGTAAAAATAGAAATTCTAAGTCTCTCAAGTGTGTGTGTGTGAAGGGTTACATAGCATCAGTCTCTGTGAATATTACAAGTGAACTCAAAAAGTAAAAAACAAATGTACAGACTGACTCAACCCTAAACATACGCATTCCTGAACTTGGCTCCTTTTTGATCGTCCGATCTTCGATTCCTGAAAAGTTAGAAGCAACAAGCAGTCCAAGAGAAACAGTGTTTGTCAATCATCAAAATATAAGACATGAAAAATAGATTTGCAACAATCTCCTCCTTTTTGATGATGGCAAAACACAAGTAGGAAAATCAAAAATTAAACAAAAATAGATTCATTAGAAAATCAAAGTTACAACATCAACTTTTTCCTACCACACCCTATCCTACTCCCCCTTTTGTCATCACAAAAAGAGAGTCCAGAAACAACAGAAAAACATCACGAAAGACTAACTACAAAAAGACAAGAAATAATAACACAAAGCACAAACTAAAAGAACGAGGGATCCTGATCATCAGATGGAGGAGGTGGAGGTGGCTGCTGAAAGTAACTGGCAAGGGTGGTAAACTGAGCATTGAACCAGGCGATGTCCTGGTCATGCTGCTGCTGCTGGTGAGTATGCCCTCGAGGAACTCCCAGAGGTCTGTCGGACGCATTTTCCACTAGCCATTTGAGAGTACTAAGCAAAAATACAAAGGGAGAAAGGATGAAAAGTGAAAATTCATGGCTAGATCGGCCTAAATTTAAAAAAACGGCCATATCGTCCTGGCCGATCGTGGAATCGTCCAGGCCGATAGGGTTCAATAATTACGTACAGGCCGATTGGTCAAAAAGGTGGTCCAATCGTCCGGGCCGATCAGATATTGGCCAGGCCGATTAGACACAAGCTATCGGCCCGAGGAGTCAGTCCGGACGACCGTTGAAAAAAGCAGATCGTTCGGGCCGATTAGGTGTATCGTCCAGGACGATGCACAATAATTGATCATACCGGCCGAAGTTAAAACATTTTAAATGCTTGCCACGTATATCATCCAGGACGAATAGTGGATCGGCCCGGCCGATGGTCCAATAATGGATCGTCCGGGGCCGAATTTAAAGATCAAAATGTGCTGACACATGGATCGTCCGGGACGGTCCAGTGTATCAGCCAGGACGATGCACATAGAATGCATCGGCCAGACAAATATACTATCGGCCAGGACTATCACCATGAGTTCGATCAAATCGTCCATGAAAATAATGTATCGTCCAGGACGATGAATTGCAGTAAGCACAGAAAAAGATCAGCAGATGGATTTTGGACAGAATTTGTCATATCGGCCAGGACGATAGAAATATCGGCCAGGCCGATCTGACTTGAATTTGAAATCAAGACAGGAAAGGTGATGATCAAGACTCTAAAAAAAATAAAAAAAAAAAAACAGTCTAAGACTTAAAACAAAAAAAAAATAAAAACAACACAATGAAAACCAAAGACCGAACATTTTTTTTTTTTTTTGGAGGCATCATATGAGAATTCTTTTTACGAATTTAAACTTTTAAAGTTTCAGGAGATCAAGAGGTTTAACAAATTTCAATCAGAAGAAGGTAGAAAAACTGATTCCGTTAACCCTAGATCGGACATCCTTCAGGGTACAAAATTCTTTTGAAAAATAGACGCCTAACTCGGAATAAGAAGGATAAGAAGATCCAATCAAGACTTGTTAACAACTAAAATATCTCATGAATAATAAACCAAAATATTTTTTCTCAATCATGGAAATTGAAATCAAATCTTTGAACGTATCACATAATCAATGAGCTTTCTAAGTTTTAAGAGTTTTACCAAAGAGATGATAGCTTGCAATTTAGTGGGCTCATTTTATGCCTCTTGTCACTTTTATTGGCTCTTTGAGCATCTTTTGATTTTTGATACACTTTTGTGTATATAGCTTTCTTTTCAATTTGGCTTCATTGGCCTCTTTCCTTTTTAACTTTTGGAAGCTAAAAACTCTTTAATATACCCTTAAAGAAAAATACTTAGTTGTGAGTATATCCTCTAAATATTAGAGAATAGGAGCTCTCTCTCTAACATAGGGAAGAACAATCCACAACACAAAATCAAAATCACGTGATAACTGCAATGGTAAGATTTCAAAAGCTTGAATGATATCTAAGAATTTTGACTATTATGCATAAGATAATTTAATGTAGCAAGATAAGAAAGAGATCTTAAAAAGCCATTGGTTAAACTGAGTTTAGACTTTTGTTTTATAGAAGAAAATCATGCCACTAAACAAAGTCAGAAGAAGGGAAAAACATCAACAGTTTACTTCCTTTAACCAATTTAGAAAAGTTAAACCCTATCTCCAAAAACTCCAAAATTTAAAAGCTTGAGAAGTTTCATCATATGGAAGGCCAAAAAATAAAGACAAAAGTGAAAAACAAAAACTCATAAAAAAAATAAAGCAAATTAAAAACAACACAAAGTGAGCACAAAAACTAGCACAAACAAATAAAATAAAAGACACACAAAAGTTAAAGATTTCAAGCAAGTGATAAAGCAGCGGATTTAAGCAATTGAGCTGCGAGCCTCCTTAGGTCCAGTTATCTTTATGTTCCCACGAGGTCTTTGGTGAGAGCACACCTGCAAAACTCAACAACAGTCAGTTTTAGGAACCCAAACAGGTTTGGGCTCCTTCTTAGGAAATGTAGAGTGCAATGCAGATGTGGTATGCTTTGAATCATGCATCTTAGGTCTCCACACCCAATGTGTATTATGATGAATTGTGCAAGTGTGTGAGATGTGTCCTAGCATGCCACAGGAAAAACATTGAATTCCAGGAAAAGGTTTTCTTAAATGGTTTGGGTAAAAATGCCTCTTCCTAGGTTCTGGCTTTTGATTAGTAGTTGGTGTCATCCTAGCTTTCTTACATATTTCCAAATCATTTTGAATTCTCAAGTTAGTTCTTTTTAATGCATCATTCTCAATCCTCAAATTTTTCTCAATCTCTTTAGATTTCTTAAGATCATCCTTAAGTGAGGTGTGTGAAGCTTTTAATGCATTACCTTCATCAACTAATTCCAAATGCTACTTGTTTAATTCATCAAATTCATCAAGGAGAGCCATGTGATTTGAATCAATCATTGCATGATCTTTGAGAAAAACTTCATGCTCTTTTTGTAGATTTGAATGTTCTAATTTTAGGCTAGCATGAGTTTTCTTAAGTTTTTTGTATGATGTATGGATTTTTTCACAAATTTCAAACAATTCATCATAGGTTGGTTTACATACCTCTTCCTCATCACTTTGATTTTCTCCCATGAAACACAAGTTTGTAGTCTCTTCCTCTAGTTCAGTCTCAGAGGAATCAGTACCGGATTCTGCCCAGAAGCCTCTTTGGATTTTCTTATTCTCCTTCCTAGACTTAGCTTTCTCCTCACCTTTTTCCTTTTCTTTGCTTGAATGATCTTGAAGTGTAGGACAATCGGCTCTTATATGTCCAGGTTTCCTGCATTCAAAATAAACAACATCAGAAGATCCATTAATATGTTTATGATCCTTACCTTTTCTCCAACTTTGATGATGCTTTTGTTTCTTCCTTAGAAAGCTTTTGAATTGCCTTGTGATGAAGGCAACTCCATCGCTTTCAGACCCGGAAGATTCAAAATCCGATTTGTGTGCCTTCAATGCAATTATTTTCTCTTTTTTCTTCTCACCTGCATCAAGATTTCTTTGATTCACCCCTTGCTCGTAAGCAATGAGTGAGCCAAGCAAGTTATCAATAGAATAGGTGTTCAAATCTTTAGATTCAGTGATGGAAGTAATTTTTGCATCATAAGATGAAGGTAAGCATCTCAAAATCTTGTTAACTTTTTCATAGTTCAAAAGTTCTTTTCCTAGTGCATGCAATGAAGTAGCAATCTAAGTAAATCTTGTGTACATGTCAGAAATCGATTCATGAGGTTTCATACGAAAAAGTTCGTAGTCATGCAAAAGAATGTTTAAACGGGATTGTTTAACTTCATTAGTGCCTTCATAAGTAATGCACAATTTATCCCAAATTTCTTTACCAGTTTTGCAAGTTGAAACACACATGTAATCCTCAGATTTCAAAGCACAGAAAAAACAATTCAAACATTTCGCATTTAATTGAGCTAAATCTCGTTCGTCAAAAGTTCATTCGGTAAAAGCAACTTCAGTTTTAAAACCATTAATTTCACGAGAAGGTGGAGAATACCCTTCTTGAATAAGCATCCACATGCGATAATCAGTAGATTATAAAAAAGTTGACATGCGAGTTTTCCAAAAATCAAAAGGTAGGTTATCGAATAGAGGAGGTCAGGTAATAGAATACCCTTCTGTAGTGTTGCGATTTCCAAAGTTAGACATGGATCAAATTCAAAAAGTTTTCAAACTTTATTTTTCGAATCAGGCTCTGATACCACTTGAAAGTTTGATGGGGATGTTAAGCCCTATGAACTTAGTCCCAAGCTAACCAAGAGGGGGGGTAAATTGGTATTTTAAAAACTTCTTTTAATAGAGAAAGAAAATTGCATAAAACCAAATCACACTACAAGCATAAATGCAGAATTAAAAAGTGCGGAAGCAAGAAAAGGAACACAGAAATTTATAGTGGTTCGGTCGACTCGACCTACGTCCACTCCTTAGAGGCACCCTCCAGGTATTGCACTACAAAAACGTGACTCTCCTTTAGCCCCCACGGCTAGGCATAGAAACCCTCACAAGAACCTCCTTTTTGCCACCCAGACAAGGCAGAGAACCTATCTCCTTTTGCTTCCTCCTGAAGCTAGCAGAGAACCAAAACCAAAAGCAAAACTCCTTACCTCTACTGACCCTTCCACGGACGAGAAACTCTAGACGATGACGACGCAGAGAGATCCTTGAAGCAACCCTTGTGAATCCCCTCACAAGCTCCCCCTCACAATATCCTCTCTCTCTCTCTTCTCTCTCTTTCTCTCCTCAAGGTCTTCCCAGGTCAAGGCAGCAGCCAAAGGTTTTTAAAAACGTTGAACAAGAGCTCTTATATAGAAGAGCTTCAAAAGAGCTCATTAATTGCAAGTTACCGACAATATCGTCCAGGCCGATATGGGCATCGTCCTGGCCGATCAGTACAAATCAATGAATATCGGTCAAAGCATCGCCCTGGATGGAAAACAGGACGATTGAAAATTGGCTTGATCGTCCGGGCCGATCAGTTCAAAATAGAGACAAATCGTCCTGACAATAGCCCTGGATACGGGCTGGATGATATCGATCGTCCTGAAGTAACTTAAGGTTTTTGACTAGATCGTCCTGGCCGATCATGAGATCGTCCAGGACGATATGATCGTATCAATCATCCTTAATTACTTCCTTGATTTCCTGAACAATTATGGCATAATTTATGAATATCTTCCAGGCCGATAATAGTATCATCCTGGCCGATAAATTAAAAATACAGTATACCATACTTGACTATGGCGGCTACTTCTTTCTGTTTTGAGCTTATCGTCCTGGCCGATGCACGTATCGTCCAGGACGATCTGTTAATGTCGGCTGCCTTAATTAAGAATCCTTAATTAGACTTTCTGTTTTAAGCTGATCGTCCAGGCCGATACAGAAATCGTCCTGGCCGATATGAGTAAAAACAGAAATTCTAAGTCTCTCAAGTGTGTGTGTGAAGGGTTACATAGCATCAGTCTCTGTGAATATTACAAGTGGACTCAAAAGGTAAAAAACAAATGTACAGACTGACTCAACCCTAAACCTACGCATTCCTGAACTTGGCTCCTTTTTGATCGTCCGATCTTCGATTCCTGAAAAGTTAGAAGCAACAAGCAGTCCAAGAGAAACAGTGTTTGTCAATCATCAAAACATAAGACATGAAAAATAGATTTGCAACAATCTCCCCCTTTTTGATGATGGCAAAACACAAGTAGGAAAATCAAAAATTAAACAAAAATAGATTCATTAGAAAATCAAAGTTACAACATCAACTTTTTCCTACCACACCCTATCCTACTCCCCCTTTTGTCATCACAAAAAGAGAGTCCAGAAATAATAGAAAAACATCACGAAAGACTAACTACAAAAAGACAAGAAATAATAACACAAAGCACAAACTAAAAGAACGAGTGATCCTGATCATCAGATGGAGGAGGTGGAGGTGGCTGCTGAAAGTAACTGGCAAGGGTGGTAAACTGAGCATTGAACCAGGCAATGTCCTGGTCATGCTGCTGCTGCTAGTGAGTATGCCCTCGAGGAACTCCGAGAGGTCTGTCGGAAGCGTTTTCCACTAGCCATTTAAGAGTACTAAGCAAAAATACAAAGGGAGAAAGGATGAAAAGTGAAAAATCATGGCTAGATCGGCCTAAATTTAAAAAAACGGCCATATCGTCCTGGTCGATCGCGGAATCGTCCAGGCCGATAGGGTTCAATAATTACGTACAGGCCGATTGGTCAAAAAGGTGGTCCAATCGTCCGGGCCGATCAGATATCGGCCTGGCCGATTAGACATAGGCTATCGGCCCGATGAGTCAGTCCGGACGACCGTTGAAAAAAGCAGATCGTTCGGGCCGATTAGGTGTATCGTCCAGGACGATGCACAATAATTGATCATACCGGCCGAAGTTAAAACGTTTTAAATGCTTGCCACGTGTATCATCCAGGACGAATAGTGGATCGGCCCGGCCGATGGTCCAATAATGGATCGTCTGGGGCCGAATTTAAAGATCAAAACGTGCTGACACGTGGATCGTCCGGGACGGTCCAGTGTATCGGCCAGGACGATGCACATAGAATGCATCGGCCAGACAAATATACTATCGGCCAGGACTATCACCATGAGTTCGATCAAATCGTCCAGGAAAATAATGTATCGTCCAGGACGATGAATTGCAGTAAGCACAGAAAAAGATCAGCAGATGGATTTTGGACAGAATTTGTCATATCGGCCAGGACGATAGAAATATCGGCCAGGCCGATCTGACTTGAATTTGAAATCAAGACAGGAAAGGTGATGATCAAGACTCTAAAAAAAATAAAAAAAAAAACAGTCTAAGACTTAAAACAAAAAAAAATAAAAACAACACAATGAAAACCAAAGACCGAACTTTTTTTTTTTTTTTTTTGAGGCATCATATGAGAATTCTTTTTACGAATTTAAACTTTTAAAGTTTCAGGAGATCAAGAGGTTTAACAAATTTCAATCAGAAGAAGGTAGAAAAACTGATTCCGTTAACCCTAGATCGGACATCCTTCAGGGTACAAAATTCTTTTGAAAAATAGACGCCTAACTCGGAATAAGAAGGATAAGAAGATCCAATCAAGACTTGTTAACAACTAAAATATCTCATGAATAATAAACCAAAATAATTTTTCTCAATCATGGAAATTGAAATCAAATCTTTGAACGTATCACATAATCAATGAGCTTTCTAAGTTTTAAGAGTTTTACCAAAGAGATGATAGCTTGCAATTTAGTGGGCTCATTTTATGCCTCTTGTCACTTTTATTGGCTCTTTGAGCATCTTTTGATTTTTGATACATTTTTGTGTATATAGCTTTCTTTTCAATTTGGCTTCATTGGCCTCTTTCCTTTTTAACTTTTGCAAGCTAAAAACTCTTTAATATACCCTTAAAGAAAAATACTTAGTTGTGAGTATATCCTCCAAATATTAGAGAATAGGAGCTCTCTCTCTAACATAGGGAAGAACAATCCACAACACAAAATCAAAATCACGTGATAACTGCAATGGTAAGATTTCAAAAGATTGAATGATATCTAAGAATTTTGACTATTATGCATAAGATAATTTAATGTAGCAAGATAAGAAAGAGATCTTAAAAAGCTATTGGTTAAACTGAGTTTAGACTTTTGTTTTATAGAAGAAAATCATGCCACTAAACAAAGTCAGAAGAAGGGAAAAACATCAACAGTTTACTCCCTTTAACCAATTTAGAAAAGCTAAACCCTATCTCCAAAAACTCCAAAATTTAAAAGCTTGAGAAGTTTCATCATATGGAAGGCCAAAAAATAAAGACAAAAGTGAAAAACAAAAACTCATAAAAAAAATAAAGCAAACTAAAAACAACACAAAGTGAGCACAAAAACTAGCACAAACAAATAAAATAAAAGACACACAAAAGTTAAAGATTTCAAGCAAGTGATAAAGCAGCAGATTTAAGCAATTGAGCTGCGAGCCTCCTTAGGTCCAGTTATCTTTATGCTCCCACGAGGTCTTTGGTGAGAGCACACCTGCAAAACTCAACAACAGTCAGTTTTAGGAACCCAAACAGGTTTTGGCTCCTTCTTAGGAAATGTAGAGTGCAATGCAGATGTGGTATGCTTTGAATCATGCATCTTAGGTCTCCACACCCAATGTGTATTATGATGAATTGTGCAAGTGTGTGAAATGTGTCCTAGCATGCCACAAGAAAAACATTGAATTCCAGGAAAAGGTTTTCTTAAATGGTTTGGGTAAAAATGCCTCTTCCTAGGTTCTGGCTTTTGATTAGTAGTTGGTGTCATCCTAGCTTTCTTACATATTTCCAAATCATTTTGAATTCTCAAGTTAGTTCTTTTTAATGCATCATTCTCAATCCTCAAATTTTTCTCAATCTCTTTAGATTTCTTAAGATCATCCTTAAGTGAGGTGTGTGAAGCTTTTAATGCATTACCTTCATCAACTAATTCCAAATGCTTCTTGTTTAATTCATCAAATTCATCAAGGAGAGCCATGTGATTTGAATCAATCATTGCATGATCTTTGAGAAAAACTTCATGCTCTTTTTGTAGATTTGAATGTTCTAATTTTAGGCTAGCATGAGTTTTCTTAAGTTTTTTGTATGATGTATGGATTTTTTCACAAATTTCAAACAATTCATCATAGGTTGGTTTACATACCTCTTCCTCATCACTTTGATTTTCTCCCATGAAACACAAGTTTGTAGTCTCTTCCTCTGGTTCAGTCTCAGAGGAATCAGTACCGGATTCTGCCCAGAAGCCTCTTTGGATTTTCTTATTCTCCTTCCTAGACTTAGCTTTCTCCTCACCTTTTTTCTTTTCTTTGCTTGAATGATCTTGAAGTGTAGGACAATCGGCTCTTATATGTCCAGGTTTCCTGCATTCAAAACAAACAACATCAGAAGATCCTTTAATATGTTTATGATCCTTACCTTTTCTCCAACTTTGATGATGCTTTTGTTTCTTCCTTAGAAAGCTTTTGAATTGCCTTGTGATGAAGGCAACTCCATTGCTTTCAGACCCGGAAGATTCAAAATCCGATTTGTGTGCCTTCAATGCAATTATTTTCTCTTTTTTCTTCTCACCTGCATCAAGATTTCTTTGATTCACCCCTTGCTCGTAAGCAATGAGTGAGCCAAGCAAGTTATCAATAGAATAGGTGTTCAAATCTTTAGATTCAGTGATGGAAGTAATTTTTGCATCATAAGATGAAGGCAAGCATCTCAAAATCTTGTTAACTTTTTCATAGTTCAAAAGTTCTTTTCCTAGTGCATGCAATGAAGTAGCAATCTGAGTAAATCTTGTGTACATGTCAGAAATCGATTCATGAGGTTTCATACGAAAAAGTTCGTAGTCATGTAAAAGAATGTTTAAACGGGATTGTTTAACTTCATTAGTGCCTTCATAAGTAATGCACAATTTATCCCAAATTTCTTTACCAGTTTTGCAAGTTGAAACACACATGTAATCCTCAGATTTCAAAGCACAGAAAAAACAATTCAAACATTTCGCATTTAATTGAGCTAAATCTCGTTCGTCAAAAGTTCATTCGGTAAAAGCAACTTCAGTTTTAAAACCATTAATTTCACGAGAAGGTGGAGAATACCCTTCTTGAATAAGCATCCACATGCGATAATCAGTAGATTATAAAAAAGTTGACATGCGAGTTTTCCAAAAATCAAAAGGTAGGTTATCGAACAGAGGAGGTCGGGTAATAGAATACCCTTCCGTAGTGTTGCGATTTCCAAAGTTAGACATGGATCAAATTCAAAAAGTTTTCAAACTTTATT
Organism: Dendrobium huoshanense; assembly: GCA_016618105.1. Classification (NCBI taxonomy): domain Eukaryota; kingdom Viridiplantae; phylum Streptophyta; class Magnoliopsida; order Asparagales; family Orchidaceae; genus Dendrobium; species Dendrobium huoshanense. Next base: position 15,756,580 of record CM028360.1, read on the forward strand.
TTTCGAATCAGGCTCTGATACCACTTAAAAGTTTGATGGGGATGTTAAGCCCTATGAACTTAGTCCCAAGCTAACCAATAGGGGGGGTAAATTGGTATTTTAAAAACTTCTTTTAATAGAGAAAGAAAATTGCATAAAACCAAATCACACTACAAGCATAAATGCAGAATTAAAAAGTGCGGAAGCAAGAAAAGGAACACAGAAATTTATAGTGGTTCGGTCGACTCGACCTACGTCCACTCCTTAGAGGCACCCTCCAGGTATTGCACTACAAAAACGTGACTCTCCTTTAGCCCCCACGGCTATGCGGAGAAACCCTCACAAGAACCTCCTTTTTGCCACCCCGGCAAGGCAGAGAACCTATCTCCTTTTGCTTCCTTCTGAAGCTGGCAGAGAACCAAAACCAAAAGCAAAACTCCTTACCTCTACTGACCCTTCCACGGATGAGAAACTCTAGACGATGACGACGCAGAGAGATCCTTGAAGCAACCCTTGTGAATCCCCTCACAAGCTCCCCCTCACAAGATCCTCTCTCTCTCTCTTCTCTCTTTTTCTCTCCTCAAGATCTTCCCAAGTCAAGGCAGCAGCCAAAGGTTTTTAAAAACGTTGAACAAGAGCTCTTATATAGAAGAGCTTCAAAAGAGCTCATTAATTGCAAGTTACCGACAATATCGTCCAGGCCGATATGGGCATCGTCCTGGCCGATCAGTACAAATCAATGAATATCGGTCAAAGCATCGCCCTAGATGGAAAACAGGACAATTGAAAGTTGGCTTGATCGTCCGGGCCGATCCGTTCAAAATAGAGATAAATCGTCCTGACAATAGCCCTGGATACGGGCTGGACGATATCGATCGTCCTGAAGTAACTTAAGGTTTTTGACTAGATCGTCCTGGCCGATCATGAGATCGTCCAGGACGATATGATCGTATCAATCATCCTTAATTACTTCCTTGATTTCCTGAACAATTATGGCATAATTTATGAATATTTTCCAGGCCGATAATAGTATCATCCTGGCCGATAAATTAAAAATACAGTATACCATTCTTGACTATGGCGGATACTTCTTTGTGTTTTGAGCTTATCGTCCTGGCCGATACACGTATCGTCCAGGACGATCTGTTAATGTCGGCTGCCTTAATTAAGAATCCTTAATTAGACTTTCTGTTTTAAGCTGATCGTCCAGGCCGATATAGAAATCGTCCTGGCCGATATGAGTAAAAACAGAAATTCTAAGTCTCTCAAGAGTGTGTGTGAAGGGTTACATAGCATCAGTCTCTGTGAATATTACAAGTGGACTCAAAAGGTAAAAAACAAATGTACAGACTGACTCAACCCTAAACCTACGCATTCTTGAACTTGGCTCCTTTTTGATCGTCCGATCTTCGATTCCTGAAAAGTTAGAAGCAACAAGAAGTCCAAGAGAAACAGTGTTTGTCAATCATCAAAACATAAGACATGAAAAATAGATTTGCAACAATCTCCCCCTTTTTGATGATGGCAAAACACAAGTAGGAAAATCAAAAATTAAACAAAAATAGATTCATTAGAAAATCAAAGTTACAACATCAACTTTTTCCTACCACACCCTATCCTACTCCCCCTTTTGTCATCACAAAAAGAGAGTCCAGAAATAATAGAAAAACATCACGAAAGACTAACTACAAAAAGACAAGAAATAATAACACAAAGCACAAACTAAAAGAACGAGTGATCCTGATCATCAGATGGAGGAGGTTGAGGTGGCTGCTGAAAGTAACTGGCAAGGGTGGTAAACTGAGCATTGAACCAGGCGATGTCCTGGTCATGCTGCTGCTGCTGGTGAGTATGCCCTCGAGGAACTCCCAGAGGTCTGTCGGACGCGTTTTCCACTAGCCATTTAAGAGTACTAAGCAAAAATACAAAGGGAGAAAGGATGAAAAGTGAAAAATCATGGCTAGATCGGCCTAAATTTAAAAAAACGACCATATCGTCCTGGTCGATCGCGGAATCGTCCAGGCCGATACGGTTCAATAATTACGTACAGGCCGATTGGTCAAAAAGGTGGTCCAATCGTCCGGGCCGATCAGATATCGGCCAGGCCGATTAGACATAGGCTATCGGCCCGATGAGTCAGTCCAGACGACCGTTGAAAAAAGCAGATCGTTCAGGCCGATTAGGTGTATCGTCCAGGACGATGCACAATAATTGATCATACCGGCCGAAGTTAAAACGTTTTAAATGCTTGCCACGTGTATCATCCAGGACGAATAGTGGATCGGCCCGGCCGATGGTCCAATAATGGATCGTCCGGGACCGAATTTAAAGATCAAAACGTGCTGACACGTGGATCGTCCGGGACGGTCCAGTGTATCGGCCAGGACGATGCACATAGAATGCATCGGCCAGACAAATATACTATCGGCCAGGACTATCACCATGAGTTCGATCAAATCGTCCAGGACAATAATGTATCGTCCAGGACGATGAATTGCAGTAAGCACAGAAAAAGATCAGCAGATGGATTTTGGACAGAATTTGTCATATCGGCCAGGACGATAGAAATATCGGTCAGGCCGATCTGACTTGAATTTGAAATCAAGACAGGAAAGGTGATGATCAAGACTCTAAAAAAAATAAAAAAAAAATAAAAAAAAAATAGTCTAAGACTTAAAACAAAAAAAAATAAAAACAACACAATGAAAACCAAAGACCGAACTTTTTTTTTTTTTTTTTGGAGGCATCATATGAGAATTCTTTTTACGAATTTAAACTTTTAAAGTTTCAGGAGATCAAGAGTTTTAACAAATTTCAATCAGAAGAAGGTAGAAAAACTGATTCCGTTAACCCTAGATCGGACATCCTTCAGGGTACAAAATTCTTTTGAAAAATATACGCCTAACTCGGAATAAGAAGGATAAGAAGATCCAATCAAGACTTGTTAACAACTAAAATATCTCATGAATAATAAACCAAAATAATTTTTCTCAATCATGGAAATTGAAATCAAATCTTTGAACGTATCACATAATCAATGAGCTTTCTAAGTTTTAAGAGTTTTACCAAAGAGATGATAGCTTGCAATTTAGTGGGCTCATTTTATGCCTCTTGTCACTTTTATTGGCTCTTTGAGCATCTTTTGATTTTTGATACATTTTTGTGTATATAGCTTTCTTTTCAATTTGGCTTCATTGGCCTCTTTCCTTTTTAACTTTTGCAAGCTAAAAACTCTTTAATATACCCTTAAAGAAAAATACTTAGTTGTGAGTATATCCTCCAAATATTAGAGAATAGGAGCTCTCTCTCTAACATAGGGAAGAACAATCCACAACACAAAATCAAAATCACGTGATAACTGCAATGGTAAGATTTCAAAAGCTTGAATGATATCTAAGAATTTTGACTATTATGCATAAGATAATTTAATGTAGCAAGATAAGAAAGAGATCTTAAAAAGCCATTGGTTAAACTGAGTTTAGACTTTTGTTTTATAGAAGAAAATCATGCCACTAAACAAAGTCAGAAGAAGGGAAAAACATCAACAGTTTACTCCCTTTAACCAATTTAGAAAAGCTAAACCCTATCTCCAAAAACTCCAAAATTTAAAAGCTTGAGAAGTTTCATCATATGGAAGGCCAAAAAATAAAGACAAAAGTGAAAAACAAAAACTCATAAAAAAAATAAAGCAAACTAAAAACAACACAAAGTGAGCACAAAAACTAGCACAAACAAATAAAATAAAAGACACACAAAAGTTAAAGATTTCAAGCAAGTGATAAAACAGCGGATTTAAGCAATTGAGCTGCGAGCCTCCTTAGGTCCAGTTATCTTTATGCTCCCACGAGGTCTTTGGTGAGAGCACGCCTGCAAAACTCAACAACAGTCAGTTTTAGGAACCCAAACAGGTTTTGGCTCCTTCTTAGAAAATGTAGAGTGCAATGCATATGTTGTATGCTTTGAATCATGCATCTTAGGTCTCCACACCCAATGTGTATTATGATGAATTGTGCAAGTGTGTGAGATGTGTCCTAGCATGCCACAGGAAAAATATTGAATTCCAGGAAAAGGTTTTCTTAAATGGTTTGGGTAAAAATGCCTCTTCCTAGGTTCTGGCTTTTGATTAGTAGTTGGTGTCATCCTAGCTTTCTTACATATTTCCAAATCATTTTGAATTCTCAAGTTAGTTCTTTTTAATGCATCATTCTCAATCCTCAAATTTTTCTCAATCTCTTTAGATTTCTTAAGATCATCCTTAAGTGAGGTGTGTGAAGCTTTTAATGCATTACCTTCATCAACTAATTCCAAATGCTTCTTGTTTAATTCATCAAATTCATCAAGGAGAGCCATGTGATTTGAATCAATCGTTGCATGATCTTTGAGAAAAACTTCATGCTCTTTTTGTAGATTTGAATGTTCTAATTTTAGGCTAGCATGAGTTTTCTTAAGTTTTTTGTATGATGTATGGATTTTTTCACAAATTTCAAATAATTCATCATAGGTTGGTTTACATACCTCTTCCTCATCACTTTGATTTTCTCCCATGAAACACAAGTTTGTAGTCTCTTCCTCTGGTTCAGTCTCAGAGGAATCAGTACCGGATTCTGCCCAGAAGCCTCTTTGGATTTTCTTATTCTCCTTCCTAGACTTAGCTTTCTCCTCACCTTTTTCCTTTTCTTTGCTTGAATGATCTTGAAGTGTAGGACAATCGGCTCTTATATGTCCAGGTTTCCTGCATTCAAAACAAACAACATCAGAAGATCCTTTAATATGTTTATGATCCTTACCTTTTCTCCAACTTTGATGATGCTTTTGTTTCTTCCTTAGAAAGCCTTTGAATTGCCTTGTGATGAAGGCAACTCCATCACTTTCAGACCCGGAAGATTCAAAATCCGATTTGTGTGCCTTCAATGCAATTATTTTCTCTTTTTTCTTCTCACCTGCATCAAGATTTCTTTGATTCACCCATTGCTCGTAAGCAATGAGTGAGCCAAGCAAGTTATCAATAGAATAGGTTTTCAAATCTTTAGATTCAGTGATGACAGTAATTTTTGCATCATAAGATGAAGGCAAGCATCTCAAAATCTTGTTAACTTTTTCATAGTTCAAAAGTTCTTTTCCTAGTGCATGCAATGAAGTAGCAATCTGAGTAAATCTTGTGTACATGTCAGAAATCGATTCATGAGGTTTCATACGAAAAAGTTTGTAGTCATGCAAAAGAATGTTTAAACAGGATTGTTTAACTTCATTAGTGCCTTCATAAGTAATGCACAATTTATCCCAAATTTCTTTACCAGTTTTGCAAGTTGAAACACACATGTAATCCTCAGATTTCAAAGCACAGAAAAAACAATTCAAACATTTCGCATTTAATTGAGCTAAATCTCGTTCGTCAAAAGTCCATTCGGTAAAAGCAACTTCAGTTTTAAAACCATTAATTTCACGAGAAGGTGGAGAATACCCTTCTTGAATAAGCATCCACATGTGATAATCAGTAGATTATAAAAAAGTTGACATGCGAGTTTTCCAAAAATCAAAAGGTAGGTTATCGAACAGAGGAGGTCGGGTAATAGAATACCCTTCCGTAGTGTTGCGATTTCCAAAGTTAGACATGGATCAAATTCAAAAAGTTTTCAAACTTTATTTTTCGAATCAGGCTCTGATACCACTTGAAAGTTTGATGGGGATGTTAAGCCCTATGAACTTAGTCCCAAGCTAACCAAGAGGGGGGGTAAATTGGTATTTTAAAAACTTCTTTTAATAGAGAAAGAAAATTGCATAAAACCAAATCACACCACAAGCATAAATGCAGAATTAAAAAGTGCGGAAGCAAGAAAAGGAACACAGAAATTTATAGTGGTTCGGTCGACTCAACCTACGTCCACTCCTTGGAGGCACCCTCCAGGTATTGCAATACAAAAACGTGACTCTCCTTTAGCCCCCACGGCTAGGCGGAGAAACCCTCACAAGAACCTCCTTTTTGCCACCCCGGCAAGGCAGAGAACCTATCTCCTTTTGCTTCCTCCTGAAGCTGGCAGAGAACCAAAACCAAAAGCAAAACTCCTTACCTATACTGACCCTTCCACGGACGAGAAACTCTAGACGATGACGACGCAGAGAGATCCTTGAAGCAACCCTTGTGAATCCCCTCACAAGCTCCCCCTCACAAGATCCTCTCTCTCTCTCTTCTCTCTCTTTCTCTCCTCAAGGTCTTCCCAGGTCAAGGCAGCAGCCAAAGGTTTTTAAAAATATTGAACAAGAGCTCTTATATAGAAGAGCTTCAAAAGAGCTCATTAATTGCAAGTTACCGACAATATCGTCCAGGCCGATATGGGCATCGTCCTGGCCGATCAGTACAAATCAATGAATATCGGTCAAAGCATCGCCCTGGATGGAAAACAGGACGATTGAAAATTGTCTTGATCGTCCGGGCCGATCAGTTCAAAATAGAGACAAATCGTCCTGGCAATAGCCCTGGATACGGGCTGGACGATATCGATCGTCCTGAAGTAACTTAAGGTTTTTGACTAGATCGTCCTGGCCGATCATGAGATCGTCCAGGATGATATGATCGTATCAATCATCCTTAATTACTTCCTTGATTTCCTGAACAATTATGGCATAATTTATGAATATCTTCCAGGCCGATAATAATATCATCCTGGCCGATAAATTAAAAATACAGTATACCATACTTGACTATGGCGGCTACTTCTTTGTGTTTTGAGCTTATCGTCCTGGCCGATACACGTATCGTCCAGGACGATCTGTTAATGTCGGCTGCCTTAATTAAGAATCCTTAATTAGACTTTCTGTTTTAAGCTGATCGTCCAGGCCGATACAGAAATCGTCCTGGCCGATCTGAGTAAAAATAGAAATTCTAAGTCTCTCAAGTGTGTGTGTGAAGGGTTACATAGCATCAGTCTCTGTGAATATTACAATTGGACTCAAAAGGTAAAAAACAAATGTACAGACTGACTCAACCCTAAACCTACGCATTCCTGAACTTGGCTCCTTTTTGATCGTCCGATCTTCGATTCCTGAAAAGTTAGAAGCAACAAGCAGTCCAAGAGAAACAGTGTTTGTCAATCATCAAAACATAAGACATGAAAAATAGATTTGCAATAAAAAGAACTGAAAAGCTTTAAGTTAACATAAAACTTATGTATAACATCTAGATTAGGATGGAAAAGAAGAAACTTCTAGACCAAAGTAATAACAAAAGGGGCGGCTAACTACAAAACCATAGAATCATCAAACATCAATGCTGGAAAACCTTTAAAAGAAGTTTACACAAACTGAAGCTTAGCAAAAGAAGATGAAAAGCCCGCCAAAACCTCCTTAAATGAATGAGATTTGCCATCCAAAAAAGTTGAATAAGGGAGAATGGATGATGACAGATTCATCATCTCCTGAAGCCAAAACAAACCCAAAAAAAAATGACAAACCAAAAATTAAAATAGATGAAATAAACCATAAGGGAGAAATCATGGAGAAAAAACCAAACAATACACGCTAGGAGCAAGGAAGAAGAGGCTTGGAAGACCAAACCCTAAATGTCCTTCGAAAGCCAAAAAACCTAAAAAAATGACAAACCAAAATACAAAATAGATGAAACAAACCAGAAGGAAGAAATCACGGAGAAAAAATCAAATCATCCATGCCACGAGCAAGGTGACCATTCCTTTTCTTAATTGAAATAATACTAGCAAACTAGGTTGGATATTTCTCTTCACTGATGAAACTTGCATCAATTAAGTTTTTGAATTACTTGTTGTTCAATGTCGAGTCAAATCCATTGAGGAGTTGGGTTAAATATATAATTTTTAGTTAAATTTCTAGCTTTTAATCTGCTATGTTTAGAGATAATCACGGCATTTCTTTATAGCTCCAAGAAAAATAGTCTTTGAATTATGATAATAGTTTGATCATTTTACTTGCCTCATCCTTATTCAATAATGAACTTATGCAAATCAAACGAGGATCTTCTTCATTACCTTGATCTATTTTTTTAGATCATCAATGGTAGATTTAATCTCCTCTTTAAGTTTTGGAGATGCATCCGTAACTTGAGTGTGATATAAATCATTTAAAGTTCCTAGATAGAGTTCATTAAAGGTTTTAATAGTCACTAAAAAGATATGATTAGATTCTAGATTATTTGATATGACTAAACTATATTCATCATCACCAAATGGTCATAGAGTAGTAAAGCCAACAGGTGATCTTGATGCATATTTGTGGTATTTTATATTTCACAGGTGTTCAAATTATTGAGCTTCACCTTTAGTAAAATTTGATGGTGTTAAACCTTACTTAGCAAATTTATTTATGTAGTTCAAGTACTAGTCAAAATGAAGCTCTATTTTTTCATCCATGAATTAATCATTGAGGGTTACATCATTTTCAATTACTGGTAGAAGATAGAAAGATATTGGCTTCGATTTTTTGTTTTAAGGGAAAAGAAGCTTTAACTTCTGTTCTTTTTACATCATATTGGGAGAGTGGGATTAGCAAAACATTTTCCACATACTTCCTTAACCTCTCCATCGTGGATGTATAAAATTAACTTACCTAGTAATTGGACCATATCCTTATAGCTATCAGCCTCAACATAAATTTCCAACATTGGTTACTTTATATGATTCCCATATCACACAACCTATAGATTTTTAATTAATCGCATATTATTCCTCCTTTGACTTGGATTCAAAATCAATATGTATTGCACAAAATTTTATTTACATATTTTACTTTTATTTTCTTTTGTTATTCAATTTTTTCATCCTCAACCTCTTCCTCTTAATAGTTGAGCCCTTCTACCACCTCTTTCTGAGGGGAGGGCAGGTGACCAATAAACATCGAGTTAAAAATATGAATGCCTTACTTTCTCTTTTTCAATTATCTTTTCCTTTTTTTCATTTATTTTGCTTCTACTTCATCCATTTTCAATTTTTTATATAATATGTTATACTTCTTAGGAATATAGTATGAAGCGTCTTTGTATATACCGACTTTATAAATTAAAAAATGTTACAAGTAACCTTTAATATAGTGCTCTACTCCCTCGTGAGGATATTTGATATACTAATGAAGAGTGTAATGTACCATTCTATACTCATGGAGCCAAGTCCTACCAAAGAGAGGGTTAAAAGAAGTTTTGAAATCTATTATATGGAATTTGACTTCAATTTTTAGGGTTCTTATTTCTAAAAGTAGGGTTTTAAACCCAAAGCCTACTCTCCCTTTTCATTGAATCCTCATAATATCATTTTATTAGAGCTTAGTTTACAAGCATTTACTTTCAAGTATGCAAGAGTTCTAATAATCATAATATTGATCGATGCAATCGAATCATTGATCAATAAGAATATAAGTTAATTTGAAATTGTCTATATTCACAAAAATACATAGTGAATGATTTTATTCTATAATTTCCAAGAGAAAATCTTCATCCAAAAATGTGATCCATAAAATTTTTTTAAAATATTGAGCCGCTTCAAACTACGTTGATGCTAATTGAGCCAATAAAATATTTATATTGAGGAAAGATTAAATCAAAGCCTCTCTCTAAGTTCTTTATAAAGAATTGACGCATCATAAATACTGAGATAAACAACATGTTATAATCTACTTTAGAAATATATGAATTAGTTATATCTAAATTTAGATGGACTGGTATTGAAAATTTAGACTATCAACAACTTTTTCTCCTTTGTTGATTATAGATGTTGATGGTGGTAGTACTATACCATTACCACTATGCATGTTTACTTAAATTAACTCTTCTAGGAAAGAGATAGGGGATTCTTTTAATTATAAGTTATCATTTACATTGAATCATTCTTCTTTACTTTCTTAACCCCTAGCGAGATAAAATAGAAATCATATAGTGTAAGGTGTACAAGAGCTTTTACTTTGCCATTTGAAGACATTACAACTTTACTATGTATATTGTTACTTTTATTTTAAAGTTCCTCTTTCTAAACTAATGAATATTGAATGACTGCATCTTCTTATGTTCTTCAATAAGAACTTTATTTGGGACTTCTTCTTCAAGAGTTGGTAGATCAACTAGGATGGGACTCTAAGCTCCTTAAGATACATCAGCAAATGAATGATAAGTTTTATCAAGAATTTTCTTAGAACATCATAATAAATCTATATCCAAATCATCATTATGTTTTAAATTTGAGACTAATATGGAAGGCTCATTAAATATACATTTAGTAGATCCTAGACTAGGATTAACTAAATACTCCTTAGGTATCACAGTCGATCTATCTTTAATATTCCTCTCAAGTAATTCTTTGAAAGTTATGTAATCCTCTAACTCATGACTAATCATTTGGTGATATATGCAATATATGGGTTGCCCCGTCTTATATACATCTTCCAGATTCCTAGGATCTAGAAGTTTGAAATATGATTTCCTTAAAAGATTCTTAAAGATTCTCTTAATAGCCTTTCTTATAAATTAATATCTCTTTTTATTTAAAGCTTTAAACCTCTCTCTCTCTCTCTCTCTCTCTCTCTCTCTCTCTCTCTCTCTCTCTCTCTCTCTCTCTCTCTCTCTCTCTCTCTCTCTCTCTCTCTCTCTCTCTCTCTCTCTCTCCTCTTCAAGAGTGAGATTGGAATGAGGTTTAAATTATGGATTGGGAGATCTATCATATTATTGGTACTGTGAAGGACGACTTGAATTTTTTGCTTGAATTTACATTGGTTGTTTCCCATTGTCAACTAGAGACGCTAAGCCATACTTCTTCTTTAACACTTTTTGAGATTTTATTTTTTTTATTTCTATATAAGATTTCTCTTTTAAGAAAGTTAATTGTGACATTTCCTCTTACAGATTAGAGGCTTTACATAATAACTTCTTAAAAGTTTTAATTGTGAGCTCTTCAGTAAGAAAGTAGTCAAACTATGTATATTCTTAAAAAGAATTTGTATAGCATGTTATTCCTGAAGTTGAGGTTCATATTTCACACTAATATTCCTCCATCTTAAGATATAGTGAACAAGACTTTCATTAAGTTTTTTATTTTTTATCACTGGATCCCCTACTATGACATGGTGATGTGCTCAAGCAAATCATTTAGTTAACATTTATTTTGCACTGATCTTTTAGGTATTTTGACATACCTTTCAAATGTAATGCTCGATAGACTACTTACAAATTGTTAGAATTATAAAGCATCTCTTCCTCCTGCAATATAACAATTAGCCATTGAATGTGCTAATTATTGCTTGGGATTCACAATTTCATAGAAGTTTTTAAATGAGGGTGGCACGACCCCTTTAGGATAAGGAATTAAATTATATTCTTCTAGGTAGGGCCTACCCCTTAGAAGAGATGAGGTACTCTTAAACTTTGCTAGAGCCTCCTTGACTTAATAATCTATCAAATGTTTGATGTTTATTATTTGCACTATTTCTTTGTTTTAGTTCATAACCTTAATTTTATTTTCTTTTACAACCTCTTTGGGTTTGCTACAGTGTTGTACAAACTCTCTTTAGAATTAAATCTATTTGATCTTTTGTAGAAGAGACATCTTTATTTCGTAGAGCAACCATTAAAGCCATTAACCCTTTCAATTTTTATTCCATCTGAATTATATGTTCATCTTTCTAACTTAGTTAATCTAAAAGATTGCTAGTCATATTAGGGACAGATTCGTCATCTACTTCTTCTTCCTCCTCATTTCCAACATTTATTGGATTTATTTTTATTTTCTTTCTATCTTTCTAGATTGATGATCGTGTATCTACCATAAATACACTGTTGGTCATCTCTTTATCTAGACTATTTAACTATACTATCTCATCATATTCTTATTCATCTATATATGACTATTTTCTTTGAGATAATTCATCATCTCTTCTATGAATTTTACTTACATATTATTCAAGTCATCTGAGATTTAATCCTTTTTGGAGGAAGACTCTTCTTGATCTTTACTTTAGTTTCTCCTTTCTTCTACTACATAGGTATGTTTTGGTCAGCCTAGGGTTGACTTGGTCAACCAACTACACAATGCAAAGTATTACATGCCCTAGAATTTAACTTATCTAATTTTCTCCATAATGTAGTCCATTCAACAAAAGGTTTTTTAAATTGAATTCTATTAATTTTTTTAGTGGGTGTATGATATTGGTGCGTAAACATGTGCAACATACAAAAGTCTTGCCCTCTTAAGAATTTACTAATTATATTTTCCAATAATCAAAAGGAACATTATCTAATAATGGTGGATGATGAGTAGATTGTCCTTTAGGAAGTGAACCCATAGGAAAATATTGTGTCATAGTTTATAAGGTGGATCTACTCTAGGATGTTATGCCAAAATAAAAAGAGCTAAGGCTTAGATACCAATTGTTGGATGACCATGGCACCCCAAGAGGGGGTGAATTAGGGTTTTCAAAATTTTTGTTAAAAGAATGCAATTAAAATAATTTTAAAGATATTTTGAAAAGAATAAGTAATCACATAATTTTTATGAAACTCATAAAGAAAATTTGATACAAGAAATGAAAATTAGAGGCACAATATTTTTACATGGTTTGGCTCGGATTCCAATCCGACCTACATCGATGCTAGCCAACTCTCAGGCTGAAATCTACTAATCCCAGGTTTTCCTTGCAAACTTGACTTCTTGAAATTAAAAAAATTCTTTAAAACCTAAGTACTCTCTTACACGGCTAAGTACAACCCAATTTAATTACAATTTAGACTTCACTAAATCAAATGACTTAGATTAAGAAAATAAAAATCATAATTTGATGTAAATAATACAAGATTAAATTATCTTGCAATAAAATGGCCAAAAAATTTGATGTGATCTTATGATTTAATTTTAATCATCTCACTACTTGCAAATGGAATATTAAATTTGCTCAATTTAATATAGATTTATATTTTTATAAAAATATAAATAATATTTTATATAAAAATATTTTTCTTGCTAATTTAAACTTATAACTCTTCAAATTATATAATACTTTTAAAAATGAATTAGAATTGAAATGCAAATCTATGCCATATAAAAGAAAATAAAAATACTCGTCTTTATTATCTTTATGATTTCAAAGAATTAACATAGAAAACTTAATATAACATTCTCAACTAGTATTTCACCAAATAATAATATTTTTAATATATATATATATATATATATATATATATATATATATATATATATATATATATATATATATATATATATATATATATATATATATATATATATATTGAAAATTAAAATAACAGTAAGTAAATATTTATATATTTTAAATTATGAGCAAAATCAAATCATGCAAGTAAATATTAATAGACTTCTAATATACTCCTACGTTAATATAAAAATTTTTAAGCTGTCCATCTTGGTCAATCATGGTTCTTTTAGCTTAAATTTTGATTGAACTTGAGTTGTGCAATATAAATCCCACATAATTAATTATCATGCATATCCATCAAATCATTACACATGAAACATTTAGCACAGAATTCAGAACATCCATGCATATATTTGTAATCATCAAAATCTCTAGAATATGGTATGAGGTAGATAATTTCAACATGATTAGTCTCGTCAAGCCGCTCGATTCAACTATAAGCATGCCATGATTAAATATCAATTGGTAATCCAATTAATTCTTTAGAACATTAAAATATGCTTTAAGCCCTTAATTTGAGCTCGAATTGGATAGATTTTGATGTCATTGAATTCATCTCAATAAGACATTCAATTTGACTATAAAATTAATGAAATTGGAGTTCAAATGGTCCCAAATTTAGTATTAAAAGTTGTTGATATGCTTCAAAATTCATGCCTAATCAATACGAATTTTTGTGAAGTATCAAGCATGTCACTAAAAAAATTTTCAAATCTTCCTATTATTAAAATTTCTACTCAATAATATTTAATAGTAATGGAAATTCATAGGCAAAATAATGGTATATTATAAATGTAAATATTAAATACTCAATAATTTTACATTATTAACATATTCCCATGAAATTTTAAAATCCTTACAACATGCAGGAAATAAATGTGCTTATATCATCTCCTAGGTAATTTTAAAAATCCTAGCAATGTCAACTTTATCCATGCAGTAAAACTTATGATAATACGCTAATTTAAAAAGATATATTAGAGCATTACAGTTCCAGAGCCAACTTATTTATGAATGGTGAATAAGTCACCACAATGTCAAGAATGCAGCAGACAGAATACAGGTTCCAAAAAGACCTAAAATTATGACTCAGGAATTCACAGCAATGTCCAGAACAAAATAAATTTAATTACGCTCATAGCAGCAAGACAAGTTATCAAAAACAAAAGTGAAACTGCGTGTTACAAACCTGAAATCATAATTTAGTATACATAAATTCCGGGCGGATACCTAAAATCAGCCTTCTAAATGAAAACTCAAAAATGTGAGCAAAATAAACAAGAGATGTAATAACGCTGAAACGTGTAAAACGGAAGGGCTTTTCAACAATTTAGAGAGCGAATTGTCACTCTGAACCGTAAGACAGAAAAAAAGGTTTAGAGCTTCAATGGTGCCAGACCAAGAGAAGCTCGAAGCCTATTGGCTTCTGCAATCTCTGGGTCCGGGTGATCAGTGCCATCACTCTTTTTCTCTTTTTCCTTCTTCTTCTTCTTCTTGGATTCATCCTGAAAATTACCATCATCTGCAGGCTGTCTACGAGGACTGATGCTGCTGCCACGAGCGCGCCTCCTGCGGTGCTCCCCATCCTCACGGTCTCGCTCTCGGCGATCCCTACTCCTGCTCCTCGACCGACTCCTTCGTTTCCCACGATCACGTTCTCTCCTATCACGTTCTCTGCCATCCCTCTCTCTTTCGCGATCCCTCTCTCGACCAAAGCCCTTTTCATCTCTAAGACGATGGCGGTCTCTTTCCCTATCTCGGTCTCTTTCACGCCCTCTGCCGTAGTCCCGATCATAATCCCTGTCCCTATCATAGTCCCGTTCCCTGTCAAGAGGAGAAACTATAGTGAACATGTACGTCATTAAAAGAAGGGATTTGAAGGCAAGTACTCCAAATGCAAAGATAAAGGTAACGACGCGATAGCTTCATTCCTTCTCCCATCGATTACAAGGATATTTAATAAATAGAATCTGTTGAATTCAATAGAACTACAAGTATGTATTACGTCGTCCTTATATTGGAAAATATATTACGCAATCCTTACGCATTGAAAGCAATAGATTAATGTTCAGTACGATTGTACAAATGAATGTAGGAGAATTCATAAATGAACACTAAATAATTGGAATAAGGCTTCTAGTGTGATGATCCTAAAAGATGAAGAAGCTACAATGCTTTGATTAGCGTTAGGTATGCCTCTCACAATAGATAAAGTTGTTTCTTCAGGAAAAGGAGACTAAACTCAATGATATTGCTCTACAACAAAATGATACGAAAAATCACCGTCTACATACGCATCAAAATTGATAGAGATGATTCCATGCTTGAAATCCGCCATGCAAAATTTATGTCACGGTAATAATTGACCTCGCAGATTAATGGAGCACAACAATCACTGCTTTCAAAAGGATAATCAAAATAAGCAATAGCTGGACAAAATTTTGAAATTAAAAAAAAAAAAAAAAAAAAAAAACTTTGAAAAGGCAAAGAAGAACCAAGAACCAATACCTCCAATGACATCATAAGGCTATTACCAACAACCATAGGCTCATCAAACAAACAAAAAGTGATCAGGAAATAAGGAAAAAAACAGCACAGCTTAACTTTTTAAAGACAATATTAACTTTTATTCTAGTAAAGACTCATATGGTCAAGAAGATTTCCAGTATTAAGGCCTTTAGGGTCCACAAAAAAATTCAAAGCTTGAATTTAGCCATGCACACTTAACTGATAGCAAAACTTTGATTGACAAAATTTCTTCCTAGGCCATATGCAATCAGCCTTTATATTGGTCCGTGTTGTTAAAGTGGAGTCACGCAGTCAAATGGGCACCTAACAAGGCCATTTGCCTGACAAACCACCTAGGCAAGCACTATTACTGAAAAAATGCCTAGGCCAATGCCATGCCTTAAGCTGTCATGTGGCGAGGTGAAAATCTTGCATTCACTAATAAATAAAGTGCTAATATTTCAAAAATTCAAACACACGAGATGCATCATTTCATAATGATGACAAATTGACATGAGCTATCCGGAATGAGTATTGTTGCATCCTGGAATATTCACGTCGGTAGAGAGATAAAGAGTTTAGTGTCCTAGTCTTGAACGAAGATCCAGCACAAGTATAAATAAAGAGATATGTGCAAGAGTCATAAAAGACACCATAATTTTTATGTGGAAAATGCTGAAAAGTGAAAAAAATCACGAGATCTTGCTCAGTTGAAATGAATCCATTAGTTTTTGTTGTTGATTATTGATGCCCTTCCTTGGGAAAATACATTGACTCAATGTAAAATATATATAGCACATTACATAATTGCAATTGAAAGAACTCAATGAGATGATAGTTATTCTTAATAAAATGTTGGCTTGTTCATTGAGTTGGTAGGGCCTTAGTCAGACGATGGTGGTCATAGGGCAATGTTGGTCGGATGGACCATAGTCGGCTGGTTACATTTGTTGGATGGACCATAGTCGACAGGCAATGTTGGTCGAAGGGACCGTAGTCGGCAGGCGAAGGAGGTCGGAGGGAGCGTAGTTGGCGGGCGACAGACCAAAGGGACCTTAGTCGGCAGGAGACGGCGGTCAGAGGTACTGCGGGAGACGGAAGTCCGATGGCAAAACTTGCTCCCACATCATTCAAAAATAGTATCGAATATCAAGATTCGTAATTGATAAAGGCGATTTTTGGAGACTATCAAATATCAATAGTTATAGAAACAAGTATATGCACTGAAAAAAGCTCAATGAAATACTTCCCTAGGTTGAAATTCTTAAGAAATTAATTTTGAGCATGAAGACAACAAATTCAAAGAGGCGGAGGAAAAGATGGGAATGAAGAAGAGAATTTCCATAATGATGATGGATATTGCCAATAGATTATATTATCCCTAAGCTATACATGCTATAACATTAAGTAGTTTATTAATATGAGTTATTTAAATATGGTTATGGAAACTTTGCATATGATAATCTATATTAAAAAGATTTTGAAAAATAGTATCGAACAAAACTTGCTCCCACATCATTCAATCTTATGACTCTTATTTTACACAATTACATGTTATTGCTTATAATTAAATAGGTTTATTACGTATATGGAATGATATGAAAATTTCCCAATTTAAGTTCAAACAATTGGCCATCTTAGAAAATATTAAAGGTTTAAAGTTGGTTATCATTCCAAAAATAATATCATATTTTTGCTATTTATGTAGATTAAATTTCTGACACTCCCTAGCGAAGTTTAATACAACAACAATAAAAACATCAAGCCTTTATGCCATAATGTGGGCCCTAGTTAGGGGTTTCAATATTTGACACGACGCTGAACCCGACCTAGAAAATTTCGAGTTTGGGTCAACACGTTTGTCAGGCGGGTCAGGTTCGGGTTCGGGTTCAGAAATGTCATTCGATTCTAGAATTGAGTCAGGTTCGGGTAGACCCGGCAACCCGAAATCAACCCGAACGTGAGTCAGGTCTTGTCTTTCTCGAACGGCCCGGCCTTGCCCGCTAGCACACACCCAATACGGCGTCCATCTCACCCAATCCGACATAGCCGAAAAGATCTCGTCTCGCCGCAACACCGTGGTCTCATCTCGCACAATCTGGGGTCCGCACATCACCCGCCCATACTTGTTAATGGGGAATGGCGCACCATGGCGCAAAGGTCCTATTTGAGCCACGGCGCGGCGCACGCCATTTTGAACATGATGCAAATTATAAAAGAATTATAAAATAATAAGCATGAATATGAAATATCATTAAATTCAAAAACAAACTGTCATAATAACAAGCAAACAATAACAATACAAATAAATAACAATCCAACATAATTTCAAGTCGAATAAGTAGCCAATCTTCATACAACTAAAATATATTTAAATGAAAGCAAATAACATTAAGAAGATAATGATATGCAATCTAACATTTATCTTAATACATTTAATATATTTAAAAATTAGAAAATATATCATCTTAAAAATTTAAAAAAATAAATATAAAAAATATTTATAAATACATTAAGAAAATTTTAAAACATATGGCGCGCGCTATTTTGCGCCTTGCGCCATGGCGCGCATGTGGCGCAATTAGCGCACGTCATTTTGAATGTTTGCACTATTTTGCGCCATTGACATCTATGCACCCGCCCAGCTGCAACATGCCGCATAGCCCTCACCTACTGCGGCCCAATTTGATACACCCGCAAGACTACACGAGGCACCACGCAACCGCCCCGGCCTGGCCGCCCGTCACCTTGCCCTAATGCGCCTTCAACCTAGCCCTAGGCCCCTAGCCTGTCGCCTCGCCTAACCTGCCTACCCAAGGCCCATAACCCGCATTCAATCTAGACTGCCTCGGCCTGGCCGCCCAACCGTTTCAATTAAACCGGAATTCGAAAATAGTGGGTTAGCGGGTCATGTCAGATTGTCAGGGGAACTCAGTAACCCGTGTGGGGTCGGGTCCAAGATGACAACCTGGCCCATTTGCAAAATCAGATCGGGTTAGAGTCAACTCATTTAAACCCGGGTCAATCTGGATTCGACCCAAATCCGGCCCATAGACATGTTTTGACGCCCCTAGCCCAAGTAATGTTTAATGTCAAAATAAAATAAAATTTCTTTGACTAAACTTACTCTCAGCCTACATCCTTCTACAATTTTGATTAACTACAAAACACCCAAACTTACTAAATCATCATGGGTATCTATAGTGTCCATGAGAGAACATGGATGATGATGTAGAGAAAAAAAGATCTTATTGATTATAGTATTCCTAGGTTATGCTTTCTACAACATTAAGTAGATTATCAATTAAAGTTATTTAAAATATCTTTTGGATACTTTGTACCAGATAATCTTAGAAGATTTGAAACAGAATGCAACAAAATTTGTATCATTGCCGTTTCTTCACAATTAAAATAGGTTTAGCATGTGAGTCGAAAGACTTAAAGATTTCTCCATTGCATATCAAACAATTCAGCATCTAATAAAACATTCGACTATTCGAGATTTAAAATATGTTATTGAACTAGAAAAACAAATCTCAGTCAAGTTCAACCTTAAAACTCAAACCAAAAAAAATAGGATTCAACCTTGCTCCATGCCCAGAACATCATCCTTCCACAATTTTCATTAATGCCAAGCCTCTGAACATTCCTATATCATAATGAAAATCTTTTGACTCCTTTTATCACAGTATTAAGACTATATATCATCTAATGCTATTTTCTATTCCACCCCATAATCAACGTTATGGTAAATTTTCAACCTCAACAAGTGTTCATGTCTTACGAATTATGTTAAACAACTTCATTAGTAACTTGCTGTGAGTCAAGATTGCATATTAAGCCATGTAGCAGTAACGGCAAAGATTGAGAGGTGGGCAACATTTTGCATCGTAAGGGGTCAGTCATTGCAGCCTTTTTTGTTCAAACGCAGCTTTCTACAATATTAAAAACAAAGAAAAACGAATAAAAGTGATCCCAAACAGATGTGATGATGATGATGGCGATGGTAAAAACAAAATACATAATTCATTTTTTTTAGGCTACCGACTTCAAATAGGTTTAAATCAATTACACATACTTCATCCATGCATATCTAACCCATAACATCACAAGTGCATCTGAACTGCAACTGTGGCATAGCAACCAAGTATTAACGAAGGCCAACCTAGACATGCACTATTTAGACATAACCATACAACGACCCATTGGAGTTGCACAACATCACTGTGTAGAAAAAACTACAATGCTCACACCACACCTCTGCATTCAATACCTCGTTGAATCAACTTGCAGAAAGCACGTCAAAATTGAGCTTGTATAGGATAAAAAAAGAAACTCCAGATATTTACTATCTTTCTCTTTGAATGAGATTTCAATTTCAGCTACGGTTTCATTAGATATCTGCGACCAAGAATCCCTCTTTTTTCCGATCCAATTCCTCCTCCACCGCAAACCCCGGTTAGATTCGGGCATGATATGCTTTTTGCTTCTTGGGAGAACCCAAGTACTCTCTTGCGGATCCATGAAACAACTTAGTTTAGTCATGATGCCACCCCTGACTAGCCAAACTGCATCTGCTGCTCAATTGCATGCTTGTGGCACACACAGAACCCTCTAACGCATGCAACACATCCCATCTGCGTTGAATTTTTTGGGACCAAAAAACCAGCACTCACCCACCTGCCTTGGGGGCTAGGATTTAAGCTTTGTAGTGCCCTAATTAAAAGAACAAGAATACAATATTCTCATTCATTTTAAAATCTTAAGCTGCCATCCAACCCGGCCAAAACACTAGGCATCTTGAGTACGCTTTCATGGGCACTAAAAAGCATTGTCCGAACCTAATTCCTTTTAGAGTGGCATATAATTTTAGAAGGTAGATTAAGGCTACATTTGGAATAGCATTCTTATTGCTTTATATTATTTTTTTTTTAAAATACTAATAATACAGTGGCCAAATAGAAATTATGATTGCGGTCTGAAAAACAAAAAAGTAAGAAAGCAATTCCAAATGAAGCCTAAAATAGTGATAAAACACTCCACAAAAAATTTGCCGTAAACTTTATTTTCTTAATTCAAAATTTTCTTATGGGCACATATTTCTATAATTAATTATCTTCCCTATGAGATATAGCACTTTCAATTAAGACTAGCAATCTAGACTCTCTCCTAGATGTCACTACAACTGCTCAATTGGTCTTTTTGGTGCAAGAAAGGAAGTGATCAAGGCCTCCTTTGAGAGAGCTTAATTTTTCCTTTTCTACTTTGAAAAGGATAAAATTATTTTTGGGTTGTTGTTTGAATGTGACACTTTTGTAAAAAAGCTTTTTACAAAAACTTCATTTTCTACAATTTTCAAAAGCTTTTTGGTATTTGCTTCTCCATTAGAAACCTCTATTCTCCCAATCAACGTTTTTAAAACTGCTTTTTACAAAAGGTACCGGTAACCAAAAGAAGCCCAAGTCTTGTGATGAAAGAGATTTATTTGGGGATTGTTGACTCACCCCCATTTAAGATCCAATGGTTTGGCCAGCTCAGGGCCTTAAGGATGTCCAATTTTGATAATTTAAGTATTTATAAACTTTTATTTTTGTAGGAATGTGAGAAAATTATAATTTAAGTATTTATGAACTTGATGCATGCAAGGCCTCTCTAGGTTTTCATATTCTTCGAGCTATTTGGTCTTTGATTTGATTAATTTAATTAGAAAGGGATTTTAGGTTTTAATTGTCCATAAATTCTATATATAAATTAATAACTCAAAACATTTTCACTTTTGATGTAGAACTATTTCTGATGGGGACATCAGCAACGATTTCGACACATGTACCTTCAGGAGATGCCGGAGATCGACGGCCACGATCATGATTTGTATTTCCATCATTTTATGTAGTAGTTTATTTTTATTTTATGTTTTTCCGTTTTTACCCTTATGGGTATTTGGTAGCTATTGTAGCCCAAGGGGCATTTTAGTACTTTACTTTCTTTGTCATTTTGAGGCCTATTTATATGGCCCATTTCTCATGTAAGAGTTAGTTTTTTGAATGAATGAAAATTTGCTCTCTTTGTTCTCTTTGTGAGTGCATGAAGTTCTCTTTGTGAGTTCTTCCCCTTGAGATCTCTTAGTGAGTTCTCTATTTATCTCTTTTGTTATTTGGTTCGTTTTGTTTGCATGATATTCTTCCTACTAGAAAATTCCTCCAATTTCCTCTCCCCTTGCTCTTGCCGCCGAACCCCCCTAGGGATTTCCCCACCGCCGGCCAAGCTCCTCCCGCCGCCCACCACCTCGTCGATGATCTCTTCCCATATGCATCACCCCATGTTTTCCCCAACCTCAAATTAGAGATTTGAAATTTGAATTATTTCCTAATTTGGAAATCCAAATAAGGAAAGTTTTCATGAGTAAAATTATTTCAAATCATTTTAATTTGGAGTTTTAATATTTTTGCCACGTCATCCAATCAAGCATTTAATCCCTCTCCCTCTCCATAATTCTCTCTCCCCCTCAAGCATACCGCCGGCCCCCTTATGGGGAAATCCCATCAAGGCTCCATTAAACCTCTTAAAACCTATTTGAAATTCAAATTAGGATTAAAACCTCCCCTCCACTCCTCTTAAAACTGAAAATAATTTCAGTTTTCTCCCTACAATCTCTCCTTAATTGAAATTTTCAATTAATGCATTGATTACATTAATTGAAATTTCAAATCCCTAACCCTTCTCTCCTAAATTTCTCTAAACTGAAATTTCTTTTCAGTTTTGTTATTCCTTCTCAGCTCCACCTTCCCATGTCCCGCCCAAAGCCCAAATTGCCATTGTCCTGACTTTTGGCTTGCTGCCCCCTTACGCCAGCAGGAAGACATTGCTGTCCAACACACTGGACGCCCACAAGTTGATGTCCCGAGCTTCCAGCAGCCTAAAAGAGCCATCCAACGTCTCTTGCACCTTCATGGTTGCTGTCCAAGATCTGTCCAAGACCAAACTGCTGCTGTCCAGAGGAATTCGGCATCTCTTCCTGCTGTCCATCCAGTCGGGAGAGCTTCGAATGCTGTCCTAAAGTTTCCGATTGCTGTCCACCACATCAAGAAGGGTTTTGGTTGCCGTCTACTTCATCTCCAGCACCCAAACAGCCACTAAAGCTTCATGTCTTCTATTTCTTTGGGTAAACTCATCATCCGACCCTTTTATCTTTGTAGCTACTTATCTATTGTTGTGATATCTTGATTCATGAAAATCATGCTAATCCTCTCCGCTAAAACCTAGTAATTAGATGAGTTGTGTGAGGGATCTTCTCATAGCATATAATCTTATTGTTAGTCTAGGGATATTTGTGGAAAACCATTCATGTACGCAACGTTAGATTGACTTGATTGTTATATGATCTTAACTCTTACCCGTGTGATTCAACCGTAAGCTCGTTTTTCCGTTCTTAATGTTTTATCTCGTCGTTCAAATTATCGTAAAGATATAATTATGTGTTCTATCTAAAATTAAGCGTGCAAGCTTTCATTATGAAACCCATCATCGCATGTACGTTCCACATCATCTTGGTATCAGAGCATGGCTAGCATGCTTTGTTTGTGCTAGATGCATCCTAGGAGTCTAGTTTACATTGCCATTCATCAAGTACATGCATAACATCATCTATATATTGTTATTCACTGTTTTACTTTGCTATCCAGTAATTTTCTGCATGACATTTTCATTGTAAACATTCATTTGTATCTCACCTAAGTGTTATCTTTACCATTTTCCACCTAACCAATCACCTAGGTCACTCGCCACCCTAGAAAACCTTGCTGTCCAGGACTTTTCCTGCACTGTTTAGTGACTTTTAGGTGCCCCAAAACCCTTGTTATGTTGCTGCCCACACTTTACAACCAACCCGCAACACTTAGAAAACTTTATGCCATGTTGTAGTTTGCTGTCCACTTCATTCCTGCACACATCTAGTGAACTGTAGGCTAGTTTCTTAAGCGTTTAGGTGCTGCCCTCAACCTAGTAACCTCCCTAAGTGCCTAGGCCACCTAACCCACTAGCTTAGCCAGCTGACCAAATTTTTCTGCATCTTGTAGTGAGTCTAAGTAAGCCTAACTTAGTGTCTACATGCTGTCCCTTACACCCATTTCTCATTAAGCACCACTCAACACTTTTAAATGGACTCGATAGGTTTTCAGAAGAGGTTAGACGACCTAGTTAGTCTTGTAGGCTCTCTAACTAAAACCACAAAGGAGGCACATGTTGACTCTCCCCACTCTAAGTACGTTCCCCATTCGCTAAGTCATGCGAGTCGGAAGATGCCCCACTATGCTTATCAACCTAGATCTGAGACTAATCCTCAACGACCTCACTTAGAGTCACCTTACCATTTGCCCACCTTTGATGGCTCCTCGAACCCTTACTACTTTAGAGAATGGGCTAGACAACTAGATGACTATTTTGAATCATGTCATATCCCTGAATCCCACCAGGTTAGCATCGCTAAGTCTCACCTGCAAGGTCGGGCTCTTCAATTTTGGATGAAATCGGAAGATCATAAAGAGTCTCGTGGTGAGTACCCTACGTGGAAAGACATGAGGCGAGAACTCAATTTAAAATACCGACCCTCTACCAATGACCGCCATCTAGAGCCCCACCCTACCTATTCTGTTGGAACAAACCAGGGGCATTACTGTAGTCGAGACCACCCATCCTTTAGTAACGTCAGGGTTGCTGTCCCACCCTGTAGGTCTTCTCTTAGTCTTAATGATCGACCCTTTAGCGGGTCTTCTGTTGGACAAATCCCTTATGACTCTCCTCTTGGACATACTTCTGGCCAGCTCAGTCAACCTTTAGCTTCCCCAGTCTTTGACCCTCCAAGTGTTATCTTAGTAAAGAATTGCAGTAAGAAGAAGAATTCTACTGAACCCAAGACTGATTACACTCATTTCGTGAATACTATTGATAACGTGGACTTCTCTGAGGATGAGGCTGAAGTGATTGAGTCAGACTACCGGCATGACTTGAACCCTGAACTAGGAAAGTTGGAACCTTTAAGCATCGACTCCTTAGCCCACCCTGATCCTAGTCTCAGCAAGGATATTTCTTTGGATAAGGTTTGCCTGGACGATAGTAATATGATCTCGAAAGAAGCTGACCTAACCGTGAACACACTGAAATTAAACTCGGAAGATTCTGATCTAATTATTGAGACGACTCCGAATAATTTGGATTTAATTTTGAATAATTCTGATGTCAATATGGATAATTTCAAATTGGAAATGAGGAAATTGAAGTTAGCACCTGACTTAAACCTTGACTTAAGAAACCCCGGATTCAGTAATCTTAGGGTGATAACCAAACCAGATCCGTTTGAGGATAGCAATGTGAGCCTGGAAGATAATAATTTGAATCTGAAAGAGTATGAGCCTAAGTTGAACCCTGAACATCCTTTTGTCTTATTGAATTCTATTCTAGGAGTTGCTCCTTTAGAGGTGCATTTGACTGAGTATACCTCTCGTGATTGGACTTATATCACTGACCTTGGTGTTAGAGAGAGTCATAGCCCATACTTTCAGGTCACATTTCTAACAGTTGTGCCCAATTATGTTAGGGAAACCCTACCCCATCTCTTAAGTCCCCTACCCGCTAGTCTCTCTTTGGGCTATCCTACTATGGTAGTAAGTCATGACCCATCATATTATCATACTCCTGATTCCTACATTATGCCCTCGATATCTTTGTCCTTCCCTAGTAAGGATATTCTCTCTCCTAGTTGGATGACTTTGATAGAGTACCCTACCGTCGCTAGGAGACTGTTTGTGACCCGAGCTGAGACGCCCTATGGAGATGCCCTTTTAGCTAAGGATGTCTTCATTGCTCCCCCTACACCAGTTCCATTAGACCGAATACTTTAGACCCCCTCTTTTGTGACTCGTCCACCTATTCTAGCTACGTGTTCGTGTGAGTTAGTATGTTGTGTGTGTGTTTGGTAGTCCGTTGTCTTCCAAAATTCTCGTTGTTTAAAGTTTGTGTGTGGATCCACTTTTCATTCATCTTTGGTCAAATCTCTTGCACCACTCCATTGTCATATTAGTTATCTTGTTGAGTCTTGAATTGTAGACATATAATTTTACATAGCACATGCCGCATCTACATCGCATCAGCATGACCTACTTATGGAAATTGCACGCCTAATTAAACAGAATGATAATAATTATAGACTTTATGCTGAATTCAAAACGACAATTTAAAACTTTTGAGATTGGTAATTCAGCGACGGAGCGGATTCTTCCGGCGCAATTCCCACAAGGAACTGTAAGGAGTCACATGCTAGGAGTGCGGGACCAATTAAAATAGTCAAGAAAATCATTGATAGCGCTTACGTGATGGCTCTGCTTGCAGAGTTCAACATTTATCCCTCTATTAACATAGAAGATTTAGTAACCTATGAGGGTCCAGAGTTTAACCCACCACCTCCACTTCAAATTAAGCCTTGTGTGAACCACCTTGTGAGAACCCCAAAGCCTACCTCCACTTCCAAAATTATTCCCAAAATTCCTATAGCGGAGAAGGTTGACATGATTCATAGTGATGATATTATTGCCACAAAAGAGGGTGGACGAAGAAGATACTTGACTAGGTGAAGAGGTGAACCAAAGTCAGAGGATACAAGGTCAGAGTGCGAGGAGCTACATCCGATAGACCCAGATCTCCTAGAGCTGTACGAGGGCTCCATAGATATTTACTCGACGGGGTCGAGTTTTCTCCCACCTGGGGAGAATGATGGGGACATCAGCAACGATTTCGACACATGTACCTTCAGGAGATGCCGGAGATCGACGGCCACGATCATGATTTGTATTTCCATCATTTTATGTAGTAGTTTATTTTTATTTTATGTTTTTCCGTTTTTACCCTTATGGGTATTTGGTAGCTATTGTAGCCCAAGGGGCATTTTAGTACTTTACTTTCTTTGTCATTTTGAGGCCTATTTATATGGCCCATTTCTCATGTAAGAGTTAGTTTTTTGAATGAATGAAAATTTGCTCTCTTTGTTCTCTTTGTGAGTGCATGAAGTTCTCTTTGTGAGTTCTTCCCCTTGAGATCTCTTAGTGAGTTCTCTATTTATCTCTTTTGTTATTTGGTTCGTTTTGTTTGCATGATATTCTTCCTACTAGAAAATTCCTCCAATTTCCTCTCCCCTTGCTCTTGCCGCCGAACCCCCCTAGGGATTTCCCCACCGCCGGCCAAGCTCCTCCCGCCGCCCACCACCTCGTCGATGATCTCTTCCCATATGCATCACCCCATGTTTTCCCCAACCTCAAATTAGAGATTTGAAATTTGAATTATTTCCTAATTTGGAAATCCAAATAAGGAAAGTTTTCATGAGTAAAATTATTTCAAATCATTTTAATTTGGAGTTTTAATATTTTTGCCACGTCATCCAATCAAGCATTAAATCCCTCTCCCTCTCCATAATTCTCTCTCCCCCCTCAAGCATACCGCCGGCCCCCTTATGGGGAAATCCCATCAAGGCTCCATTAAACCTCTTAAAACCTATTTGAAATTCAAATTAGGATTAAAACCTCCCCTCCACTCCTCTTAAAACTGAAAATAATTTCAGTTTTCTCCCTACAATCTCTCCTTAATTGAAATTTTCAATTAATGCATTGATTACATTAATTGAAATTTCAAATCCCTAACCCTTCTCTCCTAAATTTCTCTAAACTGAAATTTCTTTTCAGTTTTGTTATTCCTTCTCAGCTCCACCTTCCCATGTCCCGCCCAAAGCCCAAATTGCCATTGTCCTGACTTTTGGCTTGCTGCCCCCTTACGCCAGCAGGAAGACATTGCTGTCCAACACACTGGACGCCCACAAGTTGATGTCCCGAGCTTCCAGCAGCCTAAAAGAGCCATCCAACGTCTCTTGCACCTTCATGGTTGCTGTCCAAGATCTGTCCAAGACCAAACTGCTGCTGTCCAGAGGAATTCGGCATCTCTTCCTGCTGTCCATCCAGTCGGGAGAGCTTCGAATGCTGTCCTAAAGTTTCCGATTGCTGTCCACCACATCAAGAAGGGTTTTGGTTGCCGTCTACTTCATCTCCAGCACCCAAACAGCCACTAAAGCTTCATGTCTTCTATTTCTTTGGGTAAACTCATCATCCGACCCTTTTATCTTTGTAGCTACTTATCTATTGTTGTGATATCTTGATTCATGAAAATCATGCTAATCCTCTCCGCTAAAACCTAGTAATTAGATGAGTTGTGTGAGGGATCTTCTCATAGCATATAATCTTATTGTTAGTCTAGGGATATTTGTGGAAAACCATTCATGTACGCAACGTTAGATTGACTTGATTGTTATATGATCTTAACTCTTACCCGTGTGATTCAACCGTAAGCTCGTTTTTCCGTTCTTAATGTTTTATCTCGTCGTTCAAATTATCGTAAAGATATAATTATGTGTTCTATCTAAAATTAAGCGTGCAAGCTTTCATTATGAAACCCATCATCGCATGTACGTTCCACATCATCTTGGTATCAGAGCATGGCTAGCATGCTTTGTTTGTGCTAGATGCATCCTAGGAGTCTAGTTTACATTGCCATTCATCAAGTACATGCATAACATCATCTATATATTGTTATTCACTGTTTTACTTTGCTATCCAGTAATTTTCTGCATGACATTTTCATTGTAAACATTCATTTGTATCTCACCTAAGTGTTATCTTTACCATTTTCCACCTAACCAATCACCTAGGTCACTCGCCACCCTAGAAAACCTTGCTGTCCAGGACTTTTCCTGCACTGTTTAGTGACTTTTAGGTGCCCCAAAACCCTTGTTATGTTGCTGCCCACACTTTACAACCAACCCGCAACACTTAGAAAACTTTATGCCATGTTGTAGTTTGCTGTCCACTTCATTCCTGCACACATCTAGTGAACTGTAGGCTAGTTTCTTAAGCGTTTAGGTGCTGCCCTCAACCTAGTAACCTCCCTAAGTGCCTAGGCCACCTAACCCACTAGCTTAGCCAGCTGACCAAATTTTTCTGCATCTTGTAGTGAGTCTAAGTAAGCCTAACTTAGTGTCTACATGCTGTCCCTTACACCCATTTCTCATTAAGCACCACTCAACACTTTTAAATGGACTCGATAGGTTTTCAGAAGAGGTTAGACGACCTAGTTAGTCTTGTAGGCTCTCTAACTAAAACCACAAAGGAGGCACATGTTGACTCTCCCCACTCTAAGTACGTTCCCCATTCGCTAAGTCATGCGAGTCGGAAGATGCCCCACTATGCTTATCAACCTAGATCTGAGACTAATCCTCAACGACCTCACTTAGAGTCACCTTACCATTTGCCCACCTTTGATGGCTCCTCGAACCCTTACTACTTTAGAGAATGGGCTAGACAACTAGATGACTATTTTGAATCATGTCATATCCCTGAATCCCACCAGGTTAGCATCGCTAAGTCTCACCTGCAAGGTCGGGCTCTTCAATTTTGGATGAAATCGGAAGATCATAAAGAGTCTCGTGGTGAGTACCCTACGTGGAAAGACATGAGGCGAGAACTCAATTTAAAATACCGACCCTCTACCAATGACCGCCATCTAGAGCCCCACCCTACCTATTCTGTTGGAACAAACCAGGGGCATTACTGTAGTCGAGACCACCCATCCTTTAGTAACGTCAGGGTTGCTGTCCCACCCTGTAGGTCTTCTCTTAGTCTTAATGATCGACCCTTTAGCGGGTCTTCTGTTGGACAAATCCCTTATGACTCTCCTCTTGGACATACTTCTGGCCAGCTCAGTCAACCTTTAGCTTCCCCAGTCTTTGACCCTCCAAGTGTTATCTTAGTAAAGAATTGCAGTAAGAAGAAGAATTCTACTGAACCCAAGACTGATTACACTCATTTCGTGAATACTATTGATAACGTGGACTTCTCTGAGGATGAGGCTGAAGTGATTGAGTCAGACTACCGGCATGACTTGAACCCTGAACTAGGAAAGTTGGAACCTTTAAGCATCGACTCCTTAGCCCACCCTGATCCTAGTCTCAGCAAGGATATTTCTTTGGATAAGGTTTGCCTGGACGATAGTAATATGATCTCGAAAGAAGCTGACCTAACCGTGAACACACTGAAATTAAACTCGGAAGATTCTGATCTAATTATTGAGACGACTCCGAATAATTTGGATTTAATTTTGAATAATTCTGATGTCAATATGGATAATTTCAAATTGGAAATGAGGAAATTGAAGTTAGCACCTGACTTAAACCTTGACTTAAGAAACCCCGGATTCAGTAATCTTAGGGTGATAACCAAACCAGATCCGTTTGAGGATAGCAATGTGAGCCTGGAAGATAATAATTTGAATCTGAAAGAGTATGAGCCTAAGTTGAACCCTGAACATCCTTTTGTCTTATTGAATTCTATTCTAGGAGTTGCTCCTTTAGAGGTGCATTTGACTGAGTATACCTCTCGTGATTGGACTTATATCACTGACCTTGGTGTTAGAGAGAGTCATAGCCCATACTTTCAGGTCACATTTCTAACAGTTGTGCCCAATTATGTTAGGGAAACCCTACCCCATCTCTTAAGTCCCCTACCCGCTAGTCTCTCTTTGGGCTATCCTACTATGGTAGTAAGTCATGACCCATCATATTATCATACTCCTGATTCCTACATTATGCCCTCGATATCTTTGTCCTTCCCTAGTAAGGATATTCTCTCTCCTAGTTGGATGACTTTGATAGAGTACCCTACCGTCGCTAGGAGACTGTTTGTGACCCGAGCTGAGACGCCCTATGGAGATGCCCTTTTAGCTAAGGATGTCTTCATTGCTCCCCCTACACCAGTTCCATTAGACCGAATACTTTAGACCCCCTCTTTTGTGACTCGTCCACCTATTCTAGCTACGTGTTCGTGTGAGTTAGTATGTTGTGTGTGTGTTTGGTAGTCCGTTGTCTTCCAAAATTCTCGTTGTTTAAAGTTTGTGTGTGGATCCACTTTTCATTCATCTTTGGTCAAATCTCTTGCACCACTCCATTGTCATATTAGTTATCTTGTTGAGTCTTGAATTGTAGACATATAATTTTACATAGCACATGCCGCATCTACATCGCATCAGCATGACCTACTTATGGAAATTGCACGCCTAATTAAACAGAATGATAATAATTATAGACTTTATGCTGAATTCAAAACGACAATTTAAAACTTTTGAGATTGGTAATTCAGCGACGGAGCGGATTCTTCCGGCGCAATTCCCACAAGGAACTGTAAGGAGTCACATGCTAGGAGTGCGGGACCAATTAAAATAGTCAAGAAAATCATTGATAGCGCTTACGTGATGGCTCTGCTTGCAGAGTTCAACATTTATCCCTCTATTAACATAGAAGATTTAGTAACCTATGAGGGTCCAGAGTTTAACCCACCACCTCCACTTCAAATTAAGCCTTGTGTGAACCACCTTGTGAGAACCCCAAAGCCTACCTCCACTTCCAAAATTATTCCCAAAATTCCTATAGCGGAGAAGGTTGACATGATTCATAGTGATGATATTATTGCCACAAAAGAGGGTGGACGAAGAAGATACTTGACTAGGTGAAGAGGTGAACCAAAGTCAGAGGATACAAGGTCAGAGTGCGAGGAGCTACATCCGATAGACCCAGATCTCCTAGAGCTGTACGAGGGCTCCATAGATATTTACTCGACGGGGTCGAGTTTTCTCCCACCTGGGGAGAATGATGGGGACATCAGCAACGATTTCGACACATGTACCTTCAGGAGATGCCGGAGATCGACGGCCACGATCATGATTTGTATTTCCATCATTTTATGTAGTAGTTTATTTTTATTTTATGTTTTTCCGTTTTTACCCTTATGGGTATTTGGTAGCTATTGTAGCCCAAGGGGCATTTTAGTACTTTACTTTCTTTGTCATTTTGAGGCCTATTTATATGGCCCATTTCTCATGTAAGAGTTAGTTTTTTGAATGAATGAAAATTTGCTCTCTTTGTTCTCTTTGTGAGTGCATGAAGTTCTCTTTGTGAGTTCTTCCCCTTGAGATCTCTTAGTGAGTTCTCTATTTATCTCTTTTGTTATTTGGTTCGTTTTGTTTGCATGATATTCTTCCTACTAGAAAATTCCTCCAATTTCCTCTCCCCTTGCTCTTGCCGCCGAACCCCCCTAGGGATTTCCCCACCGCCGGCCAAGCTCCTCCCGCCGCCCACCACCTCGTCGATGATCTCTTCCCATATGCATCACCCCATGTTTTCCCCAACCTCAAATTAGAGATTTGAAATTTGAATTATTTCCTAATTTGGAAATCCAAATAAGGAAAGTTTTCATGAGTAAAATTATTTCAAATCATTTTAATTTGGAGTTTTAATATTTTTGCCACGTCATCCAATCAAGCATTAAATCCCTCTCCCTCTCCATAATTCTCTCTCCCCCCTCAAGCATACCGCCGGCCCCCTTATGGGGAAATCCCATCAAGGCTCCATTAAACCTCTTAAAACCTATTTGAAATTCAAATTAGGATTAAAACCTCCCCTCCACTCCTCTTAAAACTGAAAATAATTTCAGTTTTCTCCCTACAATCTCTCCTTAATTGAAATTTTCAATTAATGCATTGATTACATTAATTGAAATTTCAAATCCCTAACCCTTCTCTCCTAAATTTCTCTAAACTGAAATTTCTTTTCAGTTTTGTTATTCCTTCTCAGCTCCACCTTCCCATGTCCCGCCCAAAGCCCAAATTGCCATTGTCCTGACTTTTGGCTTGCTGCCCCCTTACGCCAGCAGGAAGACATTGCTGTCCAACACACTGGACGCCCACAAGTTGATGTCCCGAGCTTCCAGCAGCCTAAAAGAGCCATCCAACGTCTCTTGCACCTTCATGGTTGCTGTCCAAGATCTGTCCAAGACCAAACTGCTGCTGTCCAGAGGAATTCGGCATCTCTTCCTGCTGTCCATCCAGTCGGGAGAGCTTCGAATGCTGTCCTAAAGTTTCCGATTGCTGTCCACCACATCAAGAAGGGTTTTGGTTGCCGTCTACTTCATCTCCAGCACCCAAACAGCCACTAAAGCTTCATGTCTTCTATTTCTTTGGGTAAACTCATCATCCGACCCTTTTATCTTTGTAGCTACTTATCTATTGTTGTGATATCTTGATTCATGAAAATCATGCTAATCCTCTCCGCTAAAACCTAGTAATTAGATGAGTTGTGTGAGGGATCTTCTCATAGCATATAATCTTATTGTTAGTCTAGGGATATTTGTGGAAAACCATTCATGTACGCAACGTTAGATTGACTTGATTGTTATATGATCTTAACTCTTACCCGTGTGATTCAACCGTAAGCTCGTTTTTCCGTTCTTAATGTTTTATCTCGTCGTTCAAATTATCGTAAAGATATAATTATGTGTTCTATCTAAAATTAAGCGTGCAAGCTTTCATTATGAAACCCATCATCGCATGTACGTTCCACATCATCTTGGTATCAGAGCATGGCTAGCATGCTTTGTTTGTGCTAGATGCATCCTAGGAGTCTAGTTTACATTGCCATTCATCAAGTACATGCATAACATCATCTATATATTGTTATTCACTGTTTTACTTTGCTATCCAGTAATTTTCTGCATGACATTTTCATTGTAAACATTCATTTGTATCTCACCTAAGTGTTATCTTTACCATTTTCCACCTAACCAATCACCTAGGTCACTCGCCACCCTAGAAAACCTTGCTGTCCAGGACTTTTCCTGCACTGTTTAGTGACTTTTAGGTGCCCCAAAACCCTTGTTATGTTGCTGCCCACACTTTACAACCAACCCGCAACACTTAGAAAACTTTATGCCATGTTGTAGTTTGCTGTCCACTTCATTCCTGCACACATCTAGTGAACTGTAGGCTAGTTTCTTAAGCGTTTAGGTGCTGCCCTCAACCTAGTAACCTCCCTAAGTGCCTAGGCCACCTAACCCACTAGCTTAGCCAGCTGACCAAATTTTTCTGCATCTTGTAGTGAGTCTAAGTAAGCCTAACTTAGTGTCTACATGCTGTCCCTTACACCCATTTCTCATTAAGCACCACTCAACACTTTTAAATGGACTCGATAGGTTTTCAGAAGAGGTTAGACGACCTAGTTAGTCTTGTAGGCTCTCTAACTAAAACCACAAAGGAGGCACATGTTGACTCTCCCCACTCTAAGTACGTTCCCCATTCGCTAAGTCATGCGAGTCGGAAGATGCCCCACTATGCTTATCAACCTAGATCTGAGACTAATCCTCAACGACCTCACTTAGAGTCACCTTACCATTTGCCCACCTTTGATGGCTCCTCGAACCCTTACTACTTTAGAGAATGGGCTAGACAACTAGATGACTATTTTGAATCATGTCATATCCCTGAATCCCACCAGGTTAGCATCGCTAAGTCTCACCTGCAAGGTCGGGCTCTTCAATTTTGGATGAAATCGGAAGATCATAAAGAGTCTCGTGGTGAGTACCCTACGTGGAAAGACATGAGGCGAGAACTCAATTTAAAATACCGACCCTCTACCAATGACCGCCATCTAGAGCCCCACCCTACCTATTCTGTTGGAACAAACCAGGGGCATTACTGTAGTCGAGACCACCCATCCTTTAGTAACGTCAGGGTTGCTGTCCCACCCTGTAGGTCTTCTCTTAGTCTTAATGATCGACCCTTTAGCGGGTCTTCTGTTGGACAAATCCCTTATGACTCTCCTCTTGGACATACTTCTGGCCAGCTCAGTCAACCTTTAGCTTCCCCAGTCTTTGACCCTCCAAGTGTTATCTTAGTAAAGAATTGCAGTAAGAAGAAGAATTCTACTGAACCCAAGACTGATTACACTCATTTCGTGAATACTATTGATAACGTGGACTTCTCTGAGGATGAGGCTGAAGTGATTGAGTCAGACTACCGGCATGACTTGAACCCTGAACTAGGAAAGTTGGAACCTTTAAGCATCGACTCCTTAGCCCACCCTGATCCTAGTCTCAGCAAGGATATTTCTTTGGATAAGGTTTGCCTGGACGATAGTAATATGATCTCGAAAGAAGCTGACCTAACCGTGAACACACTGAAATTAAACTCGGAAGATTCTGATCTAATTATTGAGACGACTCCGAATAATTTGGATTTAATTTTGAATAATTCTGATGTCAATATGGATAATTTCAAATTGGAAATGAGGAAATTGAAGTTAGCACCTGACTTAAACCTTGACTTAAGAAACCCCGGATTCAGTAATCTTAGGGTGATAACCAAACCAGATCCGTTTGAGGATAGCAATGTGAGCCTGGAAGATAATAATTTGAATCTGAAAGAGTATGAGCCTAAGTTGAACCCTGAACATCCTTTTGTCTTATTGAATTCTATTCTAGGAGTTGCTCCTTTAGAGGTGCATTTGACTGAGTATACCTCTCGTGATTGGACTTATATCACTGACCTTGGTGTTAGAGAGAGTCATAGCCCATACTTTCAGGTCACATTTCTAACAGTTGTGCCCAATTATGTTAGGGAAACCCTACCCCATCTCTTAAGTCCCCTACCCGCTAGTCTCTCTTTGGGCTATCCTACTATGGTAGTAAGTCATGACCCATCATATTATCATACTCCTGATTCCTACATTATGCCCTCGATATCTTTGTCCTTCCCTAGTAAGGATATTCTCTCTCCTAGTTGGATGACTTTGATAGAGTACCCTACCGTCGCTAGGAGACTGTTTGTGACCCGAGCTGAGACGCCCTATGGAGATGCCCTTTTAGCTAAGGATGTCTTCATTGCTCCCCCTACACCAGTTCCATTAGACCGAATACTTTAGACCCCCTCTTTTGTGACTCGTCCACCTATTCTAGCTACGTGTTCGTGTGAGTTAGTATGTTGTGTGTGTGTTTGGTAGTCCGTTGTCTTCCAAAATTCTCGTTGTTTAAAGTTTGTGTGTGGATCCACTTTTCATTCATCTTTGGTCAAATCTCTTGCACCACTCCATTGTCATATTAGTTATCTTGTTGAGTCTTGAATTGTAGACATATAATTTTACATAGCACATGCCGCATCTACATCGCATCAGCATGACCTACTTATGGAAATTGCACGCCTAATTAAACAGAATGATAATAATTATAGACTTTATGCTGAATTCAAAACGACAATTTAAAACTTTTGAGATTGGTAATTCAGCGACGGAGCGGATTCTTCCGGCGCAATTCCCACAAGGAACTGTAAGGAGTCACATGCTAGGAGTGCGGGACCAATTAAAATAGTCAAGAAAATCATTGATAGCGCTTACGTGATGGCTCTGCTTGCAGAGTTCAACATTTATCCCTCTATTAACATAGAAGATTTAGTAACCTATGAGGGTCCAGAGTTTAACCCACCACCTCCACTTCAAATTAAGCCTTGTGTGAACCACCTTGTGAGAACCCCAAAGCCTACCTCCACTTCCAAAATTATTCCCAAAATTCCTATAGCGGAGAAGGTTGACATGATTCATAGTGATGATATTATTGCCACAAAAGAGGGTGGACGAAGAAGATACTTGACTAGGTGAAGAGGTGAACCAAAGTCAGAGGATACAAGGTCAGAGTGCGAGGAGCTACATCCGATAGACCCAGATCTCCTAGAGCTGTACGAGGGCTCCATAGATATTTACTCGACGGGGTCGAGTTTTCTCCCACCTGGGGAGAATGATGGGGACATCAGCAACGATTTCGACACATGTACCTTCAGGAGATGCCGGAGATCGACGGCCACGATCATGATTTGTATTTCCATCATTTTATGTAGTGGTTTATTTTTATTTTATGTTTTTCCGTTTTTACCCTTATGGGTATTTGGTAGCTATTGTAGCCCAAGGGGCATTTTAGTACTTTACTTTCTTTGTCATTTTGAGGCCTATTTATATGGCCCATTTCTCATGTAAGAGTTAGTTTTTTGAATGAATGAAAATTTGCTCTCTTTGTTCTCTTTGTGAGTGCATGAAGTTCTCTTTGTGAGTTCTTCCCCTTGAGATCTCTTAGTGAGTTCTCTATTTATCTCTTTTGTTATTTGGTTCGTTTTGTTTGCATGATATTCTTCCTACTAGAAAATTCCTCCAATTTCCTCTCCCCTTGCTCTTGCCGTCGAACCCCCCTAGGGATTTCCCCACCGCCGGCCAAGCTCCTCCCGCCGCCCACCACCTCGCCGATGATCTCTTCCCATATGCATCACCCCATGTTTTCCCCAACCTCAAATTAGAGATTTGAAATTTGAATTATTTCCTAATTTGGAAATCCAAATAAGGAAAGTTTTCATGAGTAAAATTATTTCAAATCATTTTAATTTGGAGTTTTAATATTTTTGCCACGTCATCGAATCAAGCATTAAATCCCTCTCCCTCTCCATAATTCTCTCTCCCCCCTCAAGCATACCGCCGGCCCCCTTATGGGGAAATCCCATCAAGGCTCCATTAAACCTCTTAAATCCTATTTGAAATTCAAATTAGGATTAAAACCTCCCCTCCACTCCTCTTAAAACTGAAAAATAATTTCAGTTTTCTCCCTACAATCTCTCCTTAATTGAAATTTTCAATTAATGCATTGATTACATTAATTGAAATTTCAAATCCCTAACCCTTCTCTCCTAAATTTCTCTAAACTGAAATTTCTTTTCAGTTTTGTTATTCCTTCTCAGCTCCACCTTCCCATGTCCCGCCCAAAGCCCAAATTGCCATTGTCCTGACTTTTGGCTTGCTGCCCCCTTACGCCAGCAGGAAGACATTGCTGTCCAGCACACTGGACGCCCACAAGTTGATGTCCCGAGCTTCCAGCAGCCTAAAAGAGCCATCCAACGTCTCTTGCACCTTCATGGTTGCTGTCCAAGATCTGTCCAAGACCAAACTGCTGCTGTCCAGAGGAATTCGGCATCTCTTCCTGCTGTCCATCCAGTCGGGAGAGCTTCGAATGCTGTCCTAAAGTTTCTGATTGCTGTCCACCACATCAAGAAGGGTTTTGGTTGCCGTCTACTTCATCTCCAGCACCCAAACAGCCACTAAAGCTTCATGTCTTCTATTTCTTTGGGTAAACTCATCATCCGACCCTTTTATCTTTGTAGCTACTTATCTATTGTTGTGATATCTTGATTCATGAAAATCATGCTAATCCTCTCCGCTAAAACCTAGTAATTAGATGAGTTGTGTGAGGGATCTTCTCATAGCAACTAATCTTATTGTTAGTTTAGGGATATTTGTGGAAAACCATTCATGTACGCAACGTTAGATTGACTTGATTGTTATATGATCTTAACTCTTACCCGTGTGATTCAACCGTATGCTCGTTTTTCCGTTCTTAATGTTTTATCTCGTCGTTCAAATTATCGTAAAGATATAATTATGTGTTCTATCTAAAATTAAGCGTGCAAGCTTTCATTATGAAACCCATCATCGCATGTACGTTCCACATCAATTTCACCCTCATGAGTATCTCAACATAATATTTGATGAATTTGTGGATTTCATTTTTTTCTCTATCATGTGAGAGAGTATGAAGCAATTTTTTTTTGGCTAAAGAACTATGCCAGAAAAATGAATTATGTAAAACCAAAACATCCAATTTATATTTAAAATTAAAAGATAAATGGGAGAACTTAATGTCCAATGAGAACACGGAAAATAAAAAAGCTTACTTAAGTATGACATACCTATATTTATAATTATCGCGTTTTCTATCTCTATCTTTGTCCCTTGTTGGACTTCGCCCATGATAATAACCCTTCCAAAAAGTGGGAGTAAAGCAGTTAAGAATAGTCGTACCAAAAAAAATTGAGATATTTTTATTAAAGAAGTTAACTACAACCTTTTCATGGGTGTTTACATCAACATCCATAGCTTGTGCCTCATCTTCTTTCTCTTCTTCCTCCTCAAAATCATCTTCTAAAGCACTCCTCCTAGCTTCCAAAATTCCAGAAGCTTCAAGAGTCCATCTGTTGTTTTATATTGATAGGCAACATACAATATATTTATAATCCACATAAGCAGATCATAACACTTTAAGATAATAAAATAACAATAACAACCAAAAACACAATATATTAAATTCAGGCAAAAAAAGTACATTGAAATAACAAAGTTTTCTTTCATATAGCCTAATTTCAGAAAATGATCTTCTAAACAAAAATGTTTCTTTCCAACATTATCATGAAACATATTAAAACTTGTCTGAACAATGAAAAGCATATTCCAATTAACCAAGTTGATAAGCAGCAGATGGTGAGTAAGATTAAACGTGCTTACATTAGGCAATCATCAAGTTCAGCAGGTTGTCCTTAGCCATCAAGAAAAGAAAGAACCATGACTATAGTATGGCTTATATAATTGTATTATCGTTAAAACATATTAAAACTTGCCTTAACATTGAGGAGCATATTCCAGATAACCATGTTGATGAGCAACAGATATTAGGTTAGATTACACTTGCTTTACATTAGGTAATCATCAACTTCATCAGGCTGTCCTTAGCCATCAAGAAAAGAAAGAACAACTAATGTAGCCTGGCTCAATATGAAGCAATATCTGAACTTACTCATACCTGTTAATGGCAAATAGCGCACCATGGCGCAAAGGTCCCTTTGGAGCCATGGCGCATAGCGCACAGCGCGGCGCGCGCCATTTTGAACATGGCGCAAACTAAATAAAAATTATAAAATAATAAATATTCATATGAAATATCATTAAAAAATGAAAGACAAGCTATCATAATAATGAAAAACAAGTGTGTACATAGCGGTACCGAGCGTGTACCTAGAGGTACTGAGCATATACCAAGCAGTACCGAGCATGTACATAGCGATACCAAGCGGTACCGAGCATGTACATAGCAATACCGAGCATGTACTTAGCGGTAACGAGCATTTACCGAGCAGTACCGAGCATGTACATAGCGATACCGAGCTATACCGAGCATGTACTTAGCGGTACTGAGCATGTACCGAGCGGTACCGAGCATGTACATAGCAATACCGAGCATATACCGAGTGGTACCAAGCATGTACATAGCAATACCGAGCATGTAATTAGCAATACCGAGCATGTACTGAGCGGTACCGAGCATGCACATAGCAATACCGAGTGGTACCGATCACTCGGTATTGGCAGAAGCACTACTCTGCGGGACGATTCGGCGGAAGCAACAATTTGGCGCGTAATTTTGTGTCGTGCGCCATGTGCCATGGCTCACATGTGGCGCAAATAGCGCACGCTATTTTAAACACATGCGCCTCGCCATGAACATGGCGCCGTATGTGCGCCGCGCCGCGCCGTGCGTCATGGCGCGCACTATTTTGCGCCATTGATAAGTATGAACTTACTTTACAGAAAACTTTGTAAATGGATAGAAAGAAATTGTCTAATAGATTGCCTGACTTTGAGAAAGAAAAGAACAATCCAGAGCCATTAAGAATACAGAATAAAAGAAATCACAAGTATTGCATTGATGGAGGCATTGAATAACAAAAGCTCGGACTTTTTTAGGGTATATTATTATATATAATAACAAGTGGAAGGCAGGGAAATGAATTATCGCCATTAAAGTGGATAAAGTACTACAAATGCAAATGCATGAACTTCCAGAAACAAGTCCTACTAATAATTTTATAAAACAAATGTACAGAGATGTATGTCCAAGGAGAAGTAATTTTGCTTGATATCATCACCTTCTACGGGTCAATTTAAAAATCAGGCACATACAAACAAAGTACTCAATAAATAAGCAATACTAGCAATAACAAGCATTGGCACAATTCTTCATGAAGGCCACTATGCAACTTTTTTAAAAGAAACAGCCAACAAAAAACCTAGAAAGACTAACAACTTAATGAAACTGTGACACTATATGAGGTATTAAGGATGGGATATTAGAGGTTTCAAGGCTTGTTGGAGTGATGGTGGGAGTTTTAGTGTTAGCGAAAGGCTAAAAAAAACATTGACTAGTTTAGAATTTTTTGACAGTTTTTAGCTGAGATTTTATTGCAGTTAGGGTGTCAATTACGGGTCACGGGTCGGGTTATGGTTGAACTCGGAAATGACTCGGGACCATCGGGTCAACCCGAACCCGACTCGTTTTTGCAAACGGGTCGATTTCCTAGACCCGAACCCGACCCAGTACGGGTTCGGGTCAACACGAACCCGAAATTTTCAGGTCGGGTTTGAGTCGGATTTTCGAGTCGTGTCCAATATTGACACCCCTAATTGCAGTGGATGGCTACCTTTTCTTTGATAGAATAAAGGACCACCACATCAGAAACTTGGGATGCTAGCTAAATAATGGAGGTAATT
Organism: Dendrobium huoshanense; assembly: GCA_016618105.1. NCBI lineage: Eukaryota > Viridiplantae > Streptophyta > Magnoliopsida > Asparagales > Orchidaceae > Dendrobium > Dendrobium huoshanense. The sequence continues at coordinate 15,797,561 of CM028360.1, forward strand.
TTCAGTCAATTTAATGTGGGTAGAATGTTATAAATTTTTAAGTGGACTGTTCACAACATATGGATAGCTGGAATTAGGATTTATTTAAAGGAAATGGTTCGACAACTGTGAGGGGAGAATAGGTTTAGGCCTTGGAAAGATGGTGAAGATGTAGGCGAATTCCAAACAACAGAGAAAAATGATGTTTTAATGTTCGCAAATATTTTCCTTTTATATTTAAATTTACTCTCAAAACCTCACATGATTAGCCCCATATTTCTTTAGGAAAATAAAATATAATTAATTGCCATGATAATGAGCCTTTGAAATTGGTCTTGTGAGACTCCTCTTTGCTTGTCCTGCATCAAATCTCCTCTGCTTAATGAACTATGATCCACAAGGTTAAAAATATTGTGGTGAGGACAATACTCCATGTGTCTCGACAGGTGGAGTATCTATAGCTTTTGATGCATTCAGGGTTACAATATATGTAGTAGTTGATATAACTGGTAATGATAATAACTTTAGAAGTACTTATACCTCTTACAAGTGGATTAGCTTGCATATTCCAAATGCTTGATAAACCTTTAGATTAGAAAATATCATACGTAATGAAAATATGAGTAAAAAATATATTGTGATGAAAAACCAAAATATAAGCAGTAAATTCAAAGATCCTACTCATCATATAATATTTATTGATTTATAAGCAAAGAATTAAGAGCAAAGTTAAAATAGAATCATTATTTTTATATTCCCAATGTGAATATGTTTGAAAAATTAATTTAACAAAGTTATTAGCACTTATGTCACATGTGAATAAAGACTGTATATATGAAGTGCTAAGAAAATAATAGTACCTTACAATAAATGATGGGTCATATCAATTAAATGAGACTTTAAGAATAAACCGTCAAAGTCATAATTAATTCTATAATTTCAATCAAACAAGTCAAATATAGCAATGAAGGTCTAAGTATAATATTTAAGCTAGGAAGTATGTCATATAATGATGGTGGCTCATTTGATTTCCTAATGTTCATGTTAAATAAGATTTGATGGAGATCTAAGATCACAACAGGTATGTGTATCTCAAGAAAAAATTATATTTTAGGCATCCCAAATATGTCCTGTGAGTTCATAAAAGTAGAGTAGGGATATAAAGCCATGTAAATACATATACATCTTAAAAGGGAGCAACTCATTAGTGAGCTCCATAGAGAGACTCATTAGTGAGCTCATTAGAGAAAGGTACATGTCAACCACTAAAAGGTTCAAGCATCATATTCACACACTTTTTGTGATTCCTTCTTCTATAATACGCCTTCCCAAGAAGCCACTTTTTAAAAATTGTCGCATCATCTTCATAAAAAACTTCTTGCAATCCTCTCCCGTCATTTATGGGAAAGAAGTAGATGCGGGTGAAGATGAGGATGAAAATAGAAAAAATTGATAGAAGAAGAAAGACAAAAAAAAAAGAATGAACGAAAATGGTATAGAGGATTCACATGGAATAATTTTGATGGGACAAGTTGACAAAACGATAAGTCCAAAAGAATCAAACCAGCTTTATTTGAACAAGCATATTAAAAAAAAACTATGAAGGAATTATATATATAATCAAAGATCAAATTTAATGTCATTCAAAGCACATAAACACTTCAAAAATAATATTATTCCAATAGTTACTTACATCTTGGGGGATACCTAAAAACAATTTCGATTAGATAAATCTTTCTTGTATTACAAGATCTTTCAGTAGGATTTGCCAAAGAAAAATGTCACCATTTCAAACAGGAAAAACTCCTACTTCAACGCTAAATCAGGCCACAATTTAGCAAGTGAGTCACCATATGGTAATGGGCAACTACATTTTAAGACATGAGGGTCTTCAAAATGGCACCAAGGTGATGTATCATAGAAATATGAGTGGGCTCAAATTGAGTCAAGAGATAGACAAGTAATGCCTAGAATTGGTACACATAATCAAAATTTCATTAATTCATCATGGCATTTTTTCAAACTTCACTTCTACTTAGCTATGAAGATAGTCAACCCAACTTGCTCAGGAACCCCTTATCAGCAATCATGAATTGCATCGTCCAAGGAAACTATGTAGAGTCAAATCCAAGGAAAAATATTTACTCAGATTCTATGAAATTATCCGATAAAAATATCTACTCAACATCAGAATCAGCCTGGAAAGTGAAAAGAACCAGCATGGCAAAAGGGAAGTTTAGCCTAGAGGAGAAGCGAATAAAAAATAGAAAGATCCCATCATATGTTTTCCCAGAAAAAATCCAATAGTTGTTTACCATCATCAACTTGAAAGAAAGGAGATTGGTTTTAGACTTTTCGGTCGCGAAACTATGATTCTTTTGGGTTTCATCCCAAACTCATTTCATTACATGTTCTTTTTTAGGAGTTTACTCGTAAAATTTTCTTCTACACCGAGTGAGTGGACCTGTTGGGATAGAGCTTAACCCTCATTAAAGCATGAGAGGATACCAACAAAAGAAGATAAAAAAGACAAGTTGACAACAAGAGTCAATCTGCTCATACTAGTCTTATGATACTATATATGTTAGGAAAGTCACTTAACATCATATACTTTTCTATGTCAATAATAAGAGAAAATAAATCATGTTGATAATTAGATGTGAATGAAACAACTATACTTCATGGGACATGCAATGATACAATGTGATCCATCGTTAATGTGAAATTTTTTTTTAATATGCTTTTAGGTTTAGGCTATTTTATTATTGTGAAATGCCCTTAAATAAATATTGTTTAATGAATTCTCCCTTATAAAAATGCATAGGAGTTACAATACATGACTAATAAATCCATAATCAAAAGTAAAATTTATATTCATTTTATTTGAAAAGGTAGGCCACATATCATGCAATAAACAAAATAATTTTTTTATGAAGAAATGATTTTCTTATGGTTAATTTTAAGTTTATTTATAAGTTATTAATTTTGTAAGAAGATAATTAATCTTAAGAGTATAACTATATAAACAATATTCAAGATAAGAATAAATAAGAAAGAAAGAAGTAAAATCACTCAATGCAACAAATAACATACAATAAAAGAATAAATAATAACAAAAGACCGATTGTAACTAGGTCTGCAATGCACTAAGAAAGTGATAAGGATTGACAAAAACAACCCAATCCTAAATCTCTACAAAAATATGCATTAGAACCTAAGCAATGTGATATGAGGTGGTTGCTCCAAGTCCTTGCCTTCATAAGATCTTAGTATTTATCCTAATGCTCCACTGGGACTAATGCTACTACACTAGCTTCATACAAACTCTTTTTAAAACCAAAAAAGATACATGATAAAAATAAAAATTATCCCTATAAAATATAAGATAGTATTCAAAAGTATAAAAATAGAATGTAATGTGTAATGGGTCTTGCTTGATTGGAGAGATAAGCTAGCAAAGCACTATGGAAAACAAAGAATATTTTCTTTTATTTATTCATATTCCCTTTCACTAAGGACATTCCCTTAAAAAGATTGATACATCTATTTCTTTGTGCGCACATTTCACACAACAAAATACAATGAAAATACATCATAAAATATACAACCAATATAAACTATATGCACTACAATGGTTGCAACAACAACAACAAAAACATCAAGCACTTATCCCACTATTTGGGGTCGACTACATGAATCCTCTTTCTCCATTATGTCCGGTTAAGAGTCAAATTCCCATTTATATCTAAATAAAAATAGTAATTTCTAAAATTTTCTAACCAAGTCTTTTAGGTCTACCTCTACCCTTCTTAACATAGGTTAAATCTAATACATCTACTATACTAACCGGGTCATTGAAAGGCCGCCGTTTTATGTGACCAAACCATCTAAGACAACTCTCTAATCTTATATACCTCTAGAGCTACTCCAACCTTTTCACTTGTATGCTCATTTCTATCCGATCTCTAAAAGTAAAGTCACTCATCCACCTGAGCATACTCATCTTTGCAACACTTAACTTAATATTATGCTTCTCTTTTAATGGCCAAAATTCTGCGCCATAAAGCATTGCAGGTCTAACCACCATCTTATAGAATTTTCACTTAAGTTTGAGTGATATTTTTCTATCACACAACAAGCCCGATGCATTCCTCCACTTCATCCATCCAATTTGAATTCTTACCAAAGTTTAAAATTGCGTAAATAAGCCTCAAGGCGTTTTTCGTCCGTGAGGCGAGGCGTAAGCCTCACAGACGAAGAATTGCGTAAATGAGAATTTAAAGATTTTAACAAGTAAAAGATTGTAAGATTCTATCATACAATAAAAACATCTAAATGACAATTAAAATTAGGGGAAAGTAACAAAATAGATGCAATAAAATCATGTTCCAAAATACAAAACCACAAAATATTAGTCTATCAAAACTCTCAAATTACAATTAAGAAAGAACATATATAATCCAATCATGTCCCATCACTAAATGGGTCTTCAAGGGAATCTTCTCACCCCTTCCTCCTCTCCTATAGAGTTTAATGTCTTCCAAAAAGCATGCACTCATGAAGAAGTAGACTAACATTAATAACTATTACTAAAGATGATGAATAGAACAATATGCCGGACTGCCGAGGGTCCAAGGGGGCGTTGCCCCCTGAATAAAATTTTATTGTAAGTAATTTTGAAGTTCTGTTTGTTTTTGAAGTTCGTATGTTGTTTATATGGGAAGATACCGAGTGGTACCGAGCATGTTCCTTAGCAGTATCGAGCATGTACCTAGCGGTATTGAGCGGTACCGAGCATGTACCCAGCAAATACCTAGCTGTACCGAGCATGTACTGAGCGGTATCGAGCATGTACATAGCAGTACCGAGCAAATACCTAGCTGTATCGAGCATATACTGAGCGGTACCGAGCATGTACTGAGCGGTACTGAGCATGTACTGAGCGATACCGAGCATGTACTGAGCGGTACTGAGCATATATTTGAGGCGTACGCCTCAAAGGAAATTGCACAATAACGCTAGTGAGGCGCGCCTCACTCCACCTAAGGCGTACGCCTCATGATGCCTGAGAATTGCATAGGCTTTGAGGCTATTTGAAGCAAATTGCGCAAAGGCGCGCCTCGAGGTGTGCAAAGGCGCGCCTCGAGGTGCGCAAAGGCGCGCCTCAGATTGCGCAATTTTAAACTATGATTCTTACTAATAATATCCCCATCTATTTCACCATCACTATGAACAATAGATCCAAGATATCTAAAATGGTTGCACAATGAAAAATTTTAAATACATCCTATCATTAGTGTGTCTAAGGTCAATGATAATGTCTTATCACAATATATAGTGTGTCTAAGGTCAATGTAGCTACAGGTTCCCATGATTCTAATAAGATCACAAGTATGGTCTCATTCTAAAGATCTAACCATACTAGAATATGTCATCCTAATATAATAATTTAAAAGTCTTTTAATTTTTAAAAATATTCATAAGTATAGATAGTTATTTTATAAGATGAAAATAACATTTTAAAGATGACCTTGCATTTGACCTAAATACTTAGAATAGCATACCCAAGGCTATTTGTATCTTCAGCATGATCATATGATATTTAATTATGGAATAAGGATTCTAATTATTCAATGAGAATTTAGACAAATAATGCTGGTCAACATAAAACAACCATAGGGAAAATCAGTCTAAGAACCCCAATTGTTGAGGTGCTAACATTCATAACCCAAAACATAAATAAAATACAAAATATAAAATGAAAATCCTTGATTGCATCATAAATGGTCATTGACACGCTTGGATAATATGAAAAACCTAAGGGATTTGAATGATTTAGATGCCAAATGTGACCTTAAAGCAAGCTAAATTGTTCAAGGCTGAAATAATATTGATTGGTGAGGCTAACACACCTATATTTGGGTAGGTTTTAGACCAATATAGGCTTAAAATAGCAACAAAGATCACTCAAACAGATTAGGTATGTTTAATTGATTGTTTTGAGAATATAATATGCCTCAACCCTTCCAATGAAATTTGCTCACTTATAGGTTAAGGGATCCCAAGTGAACAAATGTATGTTCAACCACTTGAAGGATGCATAAGTATATTCATGAAGTCATGATGATAACATGAAAAATATGTGCACTTTCAGAGTAAAAATAGCTTGCCTAAGAAATATGACCAAATACTATCATATAATCCCAAGCACTTAAGCAAAGTTCATACAATATGATATGATTGCTAGACACATAAACATAATTCTAATATGCCTGGAAAAAATAATCATGAAACCCTGGGGTTGAACATGAGCTTGGTTATGAGGATTACAAAAACTTAAATTGGGCTAAGCACATTAGGTCATCCAAAGGTATGCATAATTATGTTATAATCTATATGAATCCTACAACACTCTAACATATAAATGTGAGATGCATCATAGAGATGCATGCTATGATGGCCATCACCAGTTTGGGGCTATCTACATAATAGCCTTGACTCTGAATAATATAACCTAACGTACAAGATTAATGTCATAAACTATAAAGATAAGCATATTTTTCTCGAGAGATCTCACAATTTGGATTCTTAATTAAATAGCAATTGAATAATCACAATTATTTTAAAATATACGATTAACAAACAAAATTTATGTATATGTGTGTGTATAAGGGCAAAACCAATACCTTTTTTCAAGAAAGGCAAAATTTTAATTAATTAAATAATAATAATAATAAATTTTAAAAAAATTAGCCGGCACAATTCAATCAAATTTATAAAAGAAAATTTTATCATTTATCTTCCAATATGATAAGATGTTGGAAATAAGTTGGAGTATAATCATGTAAAATATAAGATCATAACATATCAGATCATAACAGATCACAAAAACTTAATAGTAGAACTCATAACCTCATTCCCACTCTATCCGACTTATAGAATTGCAAATACCTCTCATTTAGTTCCACATTGCTTAAGAGATGAAGGAATTTATTGGCTTACTAAACTTTTTAATATTACTTGACTAAAAAATTGTCAGATAAGTGGTAGAATGAGTGTGTTGATTACTATTTTTAAGAATAAATGTGATGCACAAGATTGTGCGAATTATAGAAGAATTAAGTTAATATATCATACCTTAAAACTATGGGAAAGAGTTATGGAGTATAGGTTGACGTGTAACACTAATGTTTCTCAAAATCAATTTGGATTCATGCCAGGTAGGTCTACTATGGAAGCTATACATTTATTGAGAGGTTTGATGAGGAGTACACAGAGAATAAGGAGGATCTACACATGTTTTTTATTGATTTAGAGAAAGCATATGATAAAGTTCCAAGAGAAGTGCTATGGAGAGTTCTACATAAGAAAGGGGTTAATAAAGCTTATATTCAAGTAATTATGAATATATATGCAAGAGTTATTACTTGTGTTCAAACACAAGGTGGTTTGACCAAGTATTTTTTTGATTTTAGTTGCATTACATCAAGGATCAGCCTTAAGCTCATATCTTTTTTGCTTTAGTCATGAATGCTCTCACTAAACATTTGCAAGAAGTTGTACCCTGATGTATGCTTTTTGTTGATGATATTCTTCTTTTAATAAGACTACAGAGAGAGTTGAAGGTAAACTTGAATTATGAAGGTCAAACTTTTAGTTTAAAGGCTTTCCTTTGAGTACATCTAAAACTGAATATATTGAGTATAATTTTAATAATAACAGATCTAGTGTGGGGATTGTGACTTTGGCCGATCAAGTCATTAATAAGAGTACATGTTCTAGATATCTTGGGTCTATTGTTCAGAGTAATAGTGAAATAGATGGGGATATTATTAATAGAATACAACTTGGGCAGTTGAAGTGGAGGAATGCATCGGGATTGTTGTGATAGAAAATTCCCTCTCAAATTTAAGGGAAAATTCTTAAGATGGTAATGAGACTTGCAATGCTTTATGGTGCAGAATGTTGGCCATTAAAAGGGAAGTACAATATTAAGTTAAGTGTTGCAGAGATGAGGATGCTCAAGTGGATGGGTGGCTTTACTCTAAGAGATAGGATACGAAATGAGCATATATATGAAAATGCTGGAGTAGCTCCATTGGAAGAGAAGATTAGAGAGAGCCGCCTTAGATGGTTTGGTCACATAAAACAACGGCCTTCCGATGACCCTATTAAGAAAGTAGATATATTAGTTTTGACTTATGTTAAGAAAAGAATGTTAGACCGGTCCTCTTTGGACCGGTCCAGCCGGCCCAATCCATTGGGCCGGCTCGGTTTGTCTACAGGCGACGGGAAAAGGCGGACAAAGCAGGGTAGCCGGCGGAAGAGTGAGGCGTGGTTTTGGTGGGGTCCACTTGGTTTTGAATTTATTTCTTGGAGCCAAAAGATGTGGGAGCAAGGGCAATTAGGTCCTTTTAGGTTATTTTTGAATTGTATGCATTAAGTAGGGAGAAAAGGAGAGATTAGGGTTATGTGATTTTGTTTTGAAGTTTCTCTTATTCTTCTTGTTGATTTGGGCTCTAGATCGTATTCTAGAGATTGGGAGAGTGTGATCCTCCTCTCGAATAGAGGATCCTTGTATCTTTGCTATTTTCCTTGCATCTATTAGTAAAATACAAGTCTTTTCTCCACATTTTCTACAGTTTTTCTCTGTTTTCCCTCAGTTTTGGGCTGTTTTCCTGCTGTGGACAGCAATTGTTCTTGAGTTTTGTTGCCAAAGTGATTAGGAAATACTTGAAATCAAGTATTTGCTATCAAATTGGTATCAGAGCGAGTCTTGGGACGAATCGTGGGCTGTTTTTGACCAATTTCAGCGGCTGAAATTGTTCAGCGGCTGAAATTGTGCTGGCGTAGGAGAAAATCGCTGAAATTTTTTTCAGATCTTGAGATTTCCTCCTAATTTGCAAGCCGTAGGAGATGACGGCTAAGAAGGTGGATGCTTTGGAGGAGCGAATTGAAGGGGAAATAAATCAAATCAAGGAGACCGTGGAGGAACGAATGTCTTCCATGGAGGGGCAAGTGGCCGATCTACGAGAAATGATGAAGAAGATGTTGGAGTTTCAAACCCAATCGGCGGCATCTGATGCAAAAGGGCCAGCGGCGAAGAACACCAACTCTGGAATCCATCGGGAGGAAGAGGAGGTGGAAACCGTGGAAGGAAGTAGGGGAAGGCCTCATTTGGAGCCCTTCCAGAGGGAGGAGAGAGGAGGAAGATATGGGGAAGGGCAAGGCTACGAAGGTATGGAACCAAGAAGTGCTGGTTGGGATCATCGGGAGGGTTATCATGGGCGTCGGGAAGCGGTGTTTGAAGATCGGAGAGGGGATTTTGAAGTGGGTTTGGGACAGGGCATAGCAAGGGAAGATCGTGAGACATGGGGAGGTCCAGGCACATGGGAGAGGGGAAACTATGGAGGTTTAAGGGGGAATGGCGGGGATCGGAAGGTAAGGAAATTGAAAATGCCCATTTTTGAAGGGGAGGATGCCTATGGGTGGATCTACAAAGTGGAGAGGTACTTCGTTGTTAACGGCTTGACGGAGGAGGAGAAGTTATTAGCAGCGGGCTTGTGTCTGGAAGGGAAGGCACTCTCTTGGTACCAGTGGAGAGATCAGAGGAGACCTATCCGGAGCTGGGGAGAATTCAAGGACAGTTTGTTAGAGCGTTTCCAAACCGACCGAGGAGGAGACTTCTACGAGCAGTTCTTTTCCCTAGTACAGGAGGGGTCTGTGGCGGACTACCGAGAGAGGTTTGAGCATCTGGCCAGCAGGGTAGAGCGCTTGTCCGAGACGGTGCTGGAGGGAAATTTTATGAAGGGATTAAAGGCCGAGGTGCGAGCAGCGGTGAAGGTCCTGATGCCCAGGGACCTAGGGGAGGCCATGAAGCTTGCACAGTTGGTCGAAAATCAAAAGAGCCTGGAGAAGGGAGCGAGGAGTAGTAGTAGCTCAGGAGGCACTTACAGGTGGACGACTACCCACCTAGCCCCAAAGGGAGCGTCCCCAGGAGGGATGAAAGAAATTCCAAAGGAAAAAGCAACAGGAGGAGGAAATGGGGGACAGTTCAAGAGGCTCACTGACAAGGAAATGCAAGAGAAGATAACGAAAGGGTTGTGTTTCCGATGTGATGAAAAATACATGTCAGGGTACAAATGCAAGGATCGAACTCTTCAAGTTCTCCTCGTCTGTGAAGACGAGGAAGATGAAAAGGGTGGGGGAAGCGATTCAGAGGTGGAGGAGGAAAAGATGCATATGGATGTGGAAGAAGTCTCTCTCAATTCTGTAGTGGGATTCACTCCGAATCACACTATGAAGGTGAAGGGAGAGATAGCTGGAGTCGTGGTGTTGATTGATAGTGGAGCAACCCACAATTTCATTTCCACCCAGATTGTAGAGTTGCTGGGGATGAAGTTAGTGGATACTGGAGGCTATGGGGTGATGATGGGCACTGGCAAGGTAGAAATGGGAAGAGGAATCTGCAAAGGAGTAGTGCTGAAAATCCAGGGCATACAAATAAAGAAAGACTTCCTTCCCCTGGAACTGGGGAGTACAAATGTCATCCTAGGGATGAAGTGGTTGCAGACTTTAGGGGAAACCAAAATCAATTGGGGCACACTGCAGATGGAGTTAGTGAAGGGTGGAAGGAAAAGGGTGATACAAGGGGATGCAGGACTGACCAGGGCAGGGATTTCTCTTAAATCCCTAATCAAAACCATTCAGGAGGAGGGGGAAGGCTACTTGGTGGAATTACACAGACTAGAGAGAGTGAGTGTGGAGGATGGGGGAGACATACCCCTTTCAGTGCAGCCCTTGATCCAGGAGTTCGATGAGGTATTTCAACCCCCACTAGGGTTGCCACCACCTAGGGAGCAGGAGCAAGCCATCACATTAAGAGAGGGAGTGTCACCGGTCAGCGTGCGACCTTATCGTTACCCTCAGTTTCAGAAGGATGAAATAGAAAAGTTGATCAGAGAAATGCTGGAAGCAGGGATCATTAGGCCCAGCACTAGCTCGTTCTCTAGTCCTGTTCTATTGGTAAAGAAGAAGGATGGCAACTGGCGATTTTGTGTAGACTACCGCGCCCTCAACAAGGAAATTGTACCTGATAAGTTTCCTATACCAGTGATTGACGAGTTGTTGGATGAATTGAGTGGAACAGTGATTTTCAGCAAGATCGACCTGAAATCAGGATATCATCAGATTCGAATGAAGAAAGAAGATGTGCCCAAGACCGCTTTTAGAACTCATGAGGGCCACTATGAGTTCCTGGTGATGCCTTTTGGCCTCACCAATGCCCCAGCCACTTTTCAGGCACTCATGAATACGATCTTCAAACAGTATCTGAGGCGATTTGTTTTGGTATTCTTCGATGATATCTTAGTGTATAGCATAACAGAGGAAGAGCACTGGGGGCATTTGAAGAAGGTGTTAGAGATTCTCCAGGAGCACCAGCTGAGGGCTAACTTGAAGAAGTGCTGCTTCGCACAAGCCAGTGTGGAGTACCTGGATCATGTGGTATCCAAGGAAGGGGTAGCAGCAGATCAATCCAAGATTGAGGCCATGATTAAGTGGCCACTGCCTAAAAACCTAAAGGAGCTGAGGGGATTCCTAGGGCTAACAGGGTACTATCGAAGATTTGTGAAGGGATACAGCACTATAGCTTGGCCACTCACTGAGCAGTTGAAGAAATATGGATTCTTATGGGGGGAGGCAGCTACGACCGCTTTTGAGCAGTTGAAGGAAGCTATGACCACAATTCCGGTCTTAGCTTTACCGGATTTTACCCAGGCTTTTATAGTAGAGACGGATGCGTCAAGATACGGACTAGGAGCAGTGTTGATGTAGAGTCACAAGCCCATTGCATATTTCAGCCAGGTGTTGACTGCTAGAGCCCGGCTGAAATCTGTCTATGAGAGGGAGTTGATGGCAATTGTTTTGGCTATCCAAAAGTGGCGTCCCTACTTACTCGGAAGGCATTTCATCGTCAGAACCGACCAACGAAGCCTGAAATATTTGCTGGAGCAGCGCATGGTGACAAAGGAGCATCAGAGATGGCTATCTAAACTGCTCGGGTATGATTTTGAGATTCATTACAGGCCAGGGGTAGAAAATAAGGCAACAGATGCCTTGTCCAGGTGCATGGGGGAGCTGCAGACAGTAGCTGTGTCAGTCCCAATGATGCTAGATTGGGAAGCCATAAAGGAGGAGAGTGCCAAATACGAAGAACTAAGCAAGATCAGAGCTGACTTATTAAAGGATGAGGGAGGCCATCCAGGGTACTCGTTGGAGGGGGAGAGATTGTTGTATCAGGGGAGGTTTGTGTTGCCCAGAACGTCAGTACACATCCCACAATTACTCCAGGAGTTCCATGGAACTGCAGTGGGAGGTCATTCAGGAGTGCTAAAAACCTATAGGAGACTAGCGGCAGAGCTGTACTGGAAAGGTATGCACAGAGATGTGGAAGAGATGGTATCCAGGTGCGAGATTTGCCAAAGAAATAAGTATTTAGCTATGTCACCAGGGGGGTTACTGCAGCCTTTGGCGTTACCAGGACGGGTCTGGGAAGAGATCTCTATGGACTTCATTGATGGGCTACCCCGTTCTGAGGGATTCACTGTGATTTTGGTGGTAGTGGATAGATTGAGCAAATATGCTCACTTTATTCCTCTACGTCATCCATACACTGCGGTGAAAGTAGCAGCAGTTTTCATCAGGAAGATAGTCAGATTACACGGAGTGCCCGAGGCGATAGTATCAGACAGGGATAAAGTGTTCCTCAGCCATTTCTGGAAAGAATTGTTCAGACTGCATGGGACGGTGCTGAAAAGGAGTACGGCTTACCACCCACAGACAGATGGTCAAACAGAAGTGGTCAACCAGAGCCTGGAGACTTATCTGAGATGCTTCGCATCAGAGACACCCAAGCTATGGGCTAAATGGCTATCATGGGTCGAGTACTGGTACAACACCTCTTTTCATTCAGCCTCTCAGATGACCCCATTTAAGGTGTTGTACGGAAGGGAACCACCCCACTTGGTGCATTTTGGGAGTAGCAGCACGCCCGTGTTTGCAGTAGACGAGTATTTGGAAGAGAGGGACAAGACACTGGAAGGGTTAAAGAGACATCTGTTGAGGGCTCAACAGATTATGAAGAAACAGGCTGATGGGCATCGGAAGGATATTCAGTTTGAAGTGGGCGAGAAGGTTTATTTGAAACTCCGTCCATATCGACAGAAAATGGTCGCCAATCGGAGAAATGAGAAGCTTGCTCCACGGTATTTTGGGCCTTATGAAGTGTTGGCGAAAATTGGAGCTGTGGCATATCGTTTGCAGCTACCACCTACGGCGACGATCCACCCCATTTTCCATGTATCCCAGCTGAGAAGAGCCATTGGGGATTATGCTACCAGTACAGATTTACCAGGGACCTTAACTGAAGAGATGGAGATGATACTAGAACCTTTGGAGCTCATGGAGGTTCGTCAGAAAGCACATGGAGCCACATAAGTCCTGATCAAATGGAAGAACCTCCCTGACTACGAGGCCACGTGGGAGTCATACGAGAGAATGAAGCGACAGTTCCCTGACTTCCACCTTGAGGACAAGGTGGTTCTTTGGGAGGGCGGTAATGTTAGACCGGTCCTCTTTGGACCGGTCCAGCCGGCCCAATCCATTGAGCCGGCTCGGTTTGTCTACAGGCGACGGGAAAAGGCGGACAAAGCAGGGGAGCCGGCGGAAGAGTGAGGCGTGGTTTTGGTGGGGTCCACTTGGTTTTGATTTTGTTTCTTGGAGCCAAAAGATGTGGGAGCAAGGGCAATTAGGTCCTTTTAGGTTATTTTTGAATTGTATGCATTAAGTAGGGAGAAAAGGAGAGATTAGGGTTATGTGATTTTGTTTTGAAGTTTCTCTTATTCTTCTTGTTGATTTGGGCTCTAGATCGTATTCTAAAGATTGGGAGAGTGCGATCCTCCTCTCGAATAGAGGATCCTTGTATCTTTGCTATTTTCCTTGCATCTATTAGTAAAATACAAGTCTTTTCTCCACATTTTCTGCAGTTTTTCTCTGTTTTCCCTCAGTTTTGGGCTATTTTCCTGCTGTGGACAGCAATTGTTCTTGAGTTTTGTTGCCAAAGTGATTAGGAAATACTTGAAATCAAGTATTTCCTATCAAAGAACCACTCAAACGAAATTATTTTCAATATATAATGCTAACTTTTATAAATATTATGCAATTTATTTGGTTTGATTTTGATTCCAAATGAGTGAGATCTCATTTTAAAGTTCTAATTGTTGTTTATTCATGGTCTAAATCATGTAATTATCCTACTCAGCAATTGTGGCCATGGTTCTATTCAAGGTGATGCAAGGAGGCCAAGGGACAACATAATCCAAATGGTATAATTGGAAAGAGGTTGACGAGGTTCTTGCTGACATATAGTGTGGTGGAGGTTTCGAAGGCCTTAGAATTTTTCACGTGGATTGATTTCCATTTATTGGGAAAATAGACAACTCCCTATCCTAGAGGCTCCTTTAAAAAAACAAACCAAACTATTTCTAGTTCTACACTCCAAACCTAACAGTTGGAGAGAGGAAAAGCTTAACTTGCAAGGGGCTATGCATGGGGATGGCCTCAAGCAGGCCGAGTCTTCTTCCTTCTTTCGTCTTGGGAGCAACTAGAAGCTGAAAATGAGAGGAGATTTGGTGAGGGTTTTCTTGGATAAAATTAAAAAATAAAAAAAATTAAAAAATAAAAAAGAGAAGCATTCAACCTCTCCTTTATTATCCTTCCCTTTTTTTCTTTTTCTTTTTTTACAAGGACGATATTAAGTGACTTAGAAATTTCCATCCAAGATATTGGCTAATAGGGAGGTGGCTGCAAACTAACCGAAGCTACATGGAGAACAAAAAGGTGGCATTTACTTAGTATTAATTCAATCTTTTTACATTTAAACACTTTAAAACACTCTGCTTAATGCCAGGTTGATGGAACCAAGCATGGCCAGCTCTCTAACTGAATGTTTATAGTGAATAATCGGTTTACTTTATTTTTCTCTTTTTTGATTTAACAAAACACAAATGATTTAATTAAATCAACTCGTATAGTTAATCCAATTCAAGCCTATGCATTAGGCTTGGGTTGTTAAATTTGAACTAACTTAATCAGCATGGAAAGAACCATAAATTAGTATAAATCAACTTGTTGAGTTATTCATTTTGAACATTAAATTATATGTTATTAAATTTAATGGCACGTGTATCCGCATGCCACTAAATGCATGAATGTTATGATAATAATCACATGTCGATTTGATTTTGAGTTAGATTGAGTTAGCCCAAACAATAAATTTGAGTTATGATTTTTTTTTTTTTGCTAGAATGTAATTATAATTTAAGAATAATTCTTTAGGAAAAATTAACTTATTTAATGCAAAAAGAATCATTCATTCAATAAGTGACCAAATGACGAAAATCTAAACGTGGACAAGCCTATCAAAACCATCTTGATGATCTAGACACAATGATGCAATTCATTTCGTGATATGATACCCCGATCAAAAATCCTCATGTGTATGAAAAGCTCTGCACAAAAATTTCTCATATAACTTCCATAACTACGACATCTCGCTTGTTGCATGCACAACTATTATGATGACAAATACATATCAACTTGTATAACTAAAATATAATGATGTAAAGTGATTTGAACCATCATGGAGTTATGCGCAACAATTCACAGCCCATCGCTCTCGCATTTAACTAGTACATAGAGATAGTCACGTCAATGTTTGGCCAGGCCAGTCGAGTGAAGATTGTGCTAAACAAATCATTGACCTAGTCAATAAGAAACATGTCCACATTATACCAAAAATGATGCCAACATAGCAAAGTAGATATACCACTCTCAATACAAAAAGCTATAACATAAAGCTAATTAACATGGATTTTAAAGTTAAATTAGCGCACAATCTCATAAAGATAGTCATCTTAAGCAGACAGGTAAATAATTGAGCCAGAAACATTTAATTAGAGGCTTATATTTTTTATGTGTTTGGGGAGATTGTTCAAACAACTCTTTTGCTAGGACTTATTACAATGGATGGCTAAGTTTTCTTAGATGGAAAAGAGTAAGAATCTACATATTAAAGGTTTTGTATATTAGCTAACTAATGGAAGTGATTTAGATCAATTGAATATATGGATAGGAAGTTATAAATTTGTTAAGTGAATTAGTCACAACACTTGGACAATAGGAGTTAGAATTTTGTGTAAGAGATATGACTTGAATTTTGCAAGGGGTTAAGTGGTAGCACTTTAGAAAGGTAGAGATGCTTGAAAACAAGAAATAAGAGAGAAAAATGATATTTTAGAGTTTGCAAACCTTAATTGTGTTTGATGTATAAATCTAAAAGTTGGTGGCACCAACTCCTTATAGGCGCAATTTGTTTTGCAATATATCAAAATTATTTTTCATTGAATCAATGGGGATATAAATTAATCATGAAGTATTCTAAGAGGAAACTCATAAGGAGAAACACCAAAATCCCACCTTAAAAATTTGTCTGTATGTTATAATCGCAACCCCCTCAAACTCTTTCCATATTGAAAAACAAATAATATCACTTAAGTTTAAAGGATTAAAATAAATACTTGATACCTTCTCTTGAATCCTCAAATTGGGTTGATTTTTATAGTTCCAAAATAGGAATTTTTTCTCATATTTAAAATATTCTCTCCAAATCTCTCATGATCAGCCTCCTATTTCTTAAAAAAATAAAATGAATAAAAATAAAGTACAATGAATTGTCATGATAATAAGCCTTTGATGTTGATTATAATGGGGCATGTCAAAGACTCAAAGTCCATAAATGTCAACAGGTTTATGGGATTTTAAATTTTCATAACAAGCATTTTGGTTGACAGCCCAAACTAAATGGAGGGATCACCATTGAAAGCTAGTGCTCTAAGATCCTCAAAAATTTACTAACATAGTGCAATTGCAAACAAAGAGTTGTCATGAAATGCCATTTTTTTACCTTCTTCGGGATCAAAGGAAGGCTGGAGTTCTACCTTTCACATATTTTCAGCTATAGTACAAGACTTCAATCTCTCTGGTTCTTCTAATTATTTTAAATTGCAGAGAAATCCATATTCATCAGATAAAAGTATAAAACTAATACTTTCCACAAGAAGCAAGCATAGGAAAGGGTCAAAACATTATATCCTAAAGACGAAGTAGCATATTACGGCAGTTCTACTGCTTATGATACGAAGCACAAAAGCTTTCAATTGTTAATACCCTAAACTGAAAATGTCAAGATGCAAGTTGAAAAGTAACCTCATGACTTCATATCAAGAAGAAGACTCACCTTTTCTGGATGCGAGGAAGAGCGATATCACATGAGTAATCGGTTGTGAGAAGCTGATCAATCACTTCATCCACATGAGTCAAAGAATATTCTGAATTCGCGAAAATTGGAATACTTTCAAGATGCCAGAATGATCATGACTAAAAAGGGTTAAAATTCTATAAAATAAAAGCTTACTTCCATCAGAAAGCTTTTGTCGAAGCTTCCTGTAATCATTATATAGCGGCTCGAGGTACTGGTACACATCCGTCACCGACCCCGTCAGCCGCAAGTAGAAAGCACCCAGAATCCGGACATACCTGCACTCGAAAACGAAGATTCTAATCATATTCAACAATTAAAAAAGAAAAAAAGAACGGGCAAAAAAGATTGATAAAAGACGAAAAGGGAGGGTTCAAAAACTTGTAGTCCTCGTTCTTAATAAATTCAACAACTATCTCCTTCTCGGGCTGTATCTGGAGCATCTTCATGACGAGACAAATGAAAGGAGTGGGCTTGCGGTTGCCTCCGAAGGTACCGCCAAGGTGGTCAAGTTCCATGGCTTTGTCAACGAGCGTCTCAGCTGTGAGACCGAAGCACTGCTCCTTCCAATAGGTATTCTGGTAGATCTTTGAGCGGACGATCTTCTCAACGAGATTCTGGGGGTTCGTTCCATGGATGCTCTTTGCAGTGGGATCCGTCCTGTTCGCCATTAGACAAAACCCTAATGGAGCTATATGATAGGCGCGAAATTGGTTGTAAGTGGTTTTTTGTTACAGTCAAATAATCGAAAA
This sequence comes from Dendrobium huoshanense, assembly GCA_016618105.1. NCBI lineage: Eukaryota > Viridiplantae > Streptophyta > Magnoliopsida > Asparagales > Orchidaceae > Dendrobium > Dendrobium huoshanense. Next base: position 15,815,669 of record CM028360.1, read on the forward strand.
TTCCCTCCCCGTTTATCACCGATAGCGGGAGGACGTCGGCGCCACCGTAGATGCGTTCGCAACTCGTGGTTTTGAAACTTTTATTACGTACTCTGAGGACGTAGCTCTAAGTTCTGTGAGAGCATTGTTACTCGATTTTTGCTCGGTATTTGATTTTTGTTTTTGCTCGGTATTTGATTTTTGCTCGGCATTTGATCGATCGATATTGTTAGGTATTCTTTGATGATAACGAAGAATACCGTTCTGTGAAGATCAATATCGAATAATCCCAAAAAAATATCGATATTTTTTGGGAAAAAATTTGATATTTTTGGGGATTACTCGGTATTTTTTGGGATTACTCGGTATTTTGTCTTCACATAATAGTATTTCTCGTTATTGTTGGTATTGCTCGGTATTTCTCGTTTTGTGCCTGCGATCTTAGTGCCGGCCGAACGTAGCTCTACGTACGTTCACCGGACCAAATAAAAGTTCGTGGTTTTGAGCGGACGGAGCGATGAAAACGAATAAAATATTTATTTTGATATTCTCATTTTCGCAGAGTGCCCATGTAAACTTCTAAGGCTTCCTTTTGACGATTTTCTTATAATGTCTTAAAAGTAATTTTTTTATATAAAAAGTAAAAATTTTTATTAAAAATTTATTTTAATAAATAAACACTAAAAAAAATGGTCTCAAACTAAATGTAAGTTGACGATCTTGGAAGTTGGTTTGCAAGTTCATACATGTTAAAAACCTCACACTAAAAATTAGGTTATACACATATTCGTCTTGGTGCAGCTCATAGCATACGAGCTCATTCTTGTAGGATTAAATTAAGGAAGAATGCATTTTCTTGAGGGTTAAATTATAAGCTTTCAAAGCACACATTTTTTTTAGGGACTCGCATCTACAAGTCTTCATTCAAAGAGGCATTACCTCTAAGAGGACTAGATTTTCTTAGGATATTTTCTTAGCTAAGATTATCCATCTTACATGGATATTCTTACCCATACTACAAAAGGCATGCATATGTACAAAGTTCATAGTCATAATTTCATCAATTTTTGTATCCTAAATTTAGTCATACTAGCTTAGAAGAATTGTCACCCGTCTCAGGGGACTCCCCACTCCTTTTAGGGACTCATTCAAGGTCAAGGGCTCATCTAGAGTACTCCCAAGAGGCAACCCAAGCCTTGTTAGGGGTTGACGGCTAACTTGTGTACCTCCAATCTAGTATGCATGTTTGTGTCATTTTCCAAGTGTCAAATTATGTAATATTCTCTTATGTAACTATTCTTGAAATTCTCTTATTTCTATAAATAAAGAGTTAAGAGGCATATTTTGGACTTCATACCTTTTTTATAGTTCACATACATTACTTACATCACATGTGTGATGTCCTGGAATCTAAATTGTTTATTTTTTTTTTAAACAATAACCAGAGCTATCGAATATCATCAATAAATAATAAATAAAAAATAGATTCTATAATTGAAAACATCAATATAGACATTTGTATTCATTTCCAAAAATTATATACACTACTCATGGTTATAATAAAAAGAAACAGAACTTAAACAATCCTGACCAGCCTCACACTCTTGCGATCTACCCTGACATGAAATCATTTAACCACGTATAATGACCTTATAAAAGCTCAACAGGTCACCAAAACCTGCAACTGAATTCAAAACACTGTAAAGGAGCAATATGCATGTCAATAGTTAAATCATGACAGTTACATTCATATGATCATTGAATCAGTACAAAAATAATAAAACTCAAATATAGTAGCAGTATAATCTGTAAGCAATAAAACACTACTATGCGGAAGCTTTTAAAGTTGTAAACCATTAAGTGTTAAATCTATAAAATAATCATCGTAGTAATATCAATTAGTATATAAATCATATAAAATATCAAATCAAAATATCGGTAAAGATTGTTGAAATCAAATAAATGTAATATAATCATATAGGAATGTACACATGCTATCCTAGCATTGTATATCACGTATTCAGTATATAACATGCTTAATATTGGTACAGTGAATCAGTAGTATCAAATAATATTAATATCTATATCAATAACAATAACAATCAATGACATGAGCAGTATAATGATGCAATAACATTAAATCCGTATAGTAATAATAAATATGTACAATAATAAGAACAATACCTCAATAACATATATTTCAGTAGTCATACTAAAAAGTAAGAAGTCGTAGCTATTACGATATTTTTTAGTGTTAATATCAGTGCTAGTAAATCGTAGGCTCAGTAAATAGAATCTTCACTCTTTGCTCGTCGGCACAGTAATAACATCCTTATAACTCACAATTAGTGCATCACATGAATTAGTCCAGGATAACACCAAAGCATAATATTTAAAGGAAAGCCCGTCGGCCCACCATCCTATACAGATCAATCAATCTCCAATCAAGCTTTACTTATTTGCTTCACACATACATATTATTATCATAATACTATAATTGTAATAGCGAACAGCTATTACTCAAGCATATATCCACATCCATTTTCAATACATTGTAATAAATGATGGATAATTAAGCTTAATTAACAAGATGCCAAAATGTCAAAATGGTAGACAACAAAGAATCCTGTTAGGCAAAAATACACATTTTCAAAAATTACCAAAATAACAGGATTTGTATAAAATGATGTTTTAAGACTTTTATTGCACAACACCACTATTTTTAGACATCAAAATAAATTTTGTGGTACAAAAAAATTACTATATTTTCAAAATCACCTGGTAAAAATCTCAAATAAATATTTAAATTTCTCATAATCACGATCTCAATAACATATAAAAAGTTACGCGGTGAAAGTTTTGTCAATACAAAGTTATTCACATTTTATGGTAATAGAAACACAAATTTGAGCGAAAAATTACTAAAAAACAAAATCTTTGAAATAAAAAATAGCGTATGGATTTCTTACAGTGAGATGAGCAAATTTCCCAATAGGCCCGATGGACAAAAATCGCACCACAACCTCCAAATCTTAAGTTTTTCATTCTCTCACTTCTCTTCATCTCACATTTCCTCTTTTCATTTCTCTGTTTGCCGAATTCTTGAGGGAAAGAAAACTAAAAAGGCTTTTTTATAAAATATCTTATGGTTTAGGATATTTATAATAATATAATAATATAATATTTATTTAATAGTTAATTATACCAATTCTTTAGTGTAAAATTTAAATAAATTATTTTAGGACTCCAAAAATTATAGATAAATATCCATAAAATTAATCATAATATTTAAAAAATATCGATGAAATTGGTTTGCAAAACGAACACTTGAAGGTCCTGAAATCCTCACTTGTATCAATATATACAAATTCCTTAAAGATTTTTACAAGTGCCCAAAAATTATGAAAAAATTCATGTAAGTAAAATACTATGGCAAAGACGGTTTACGATTTAGAGTTATAATGACTCTAGAAAAGAATTAGCACAATCAAAATACGAGTTATTACAACATGTACTCTTTATACTCATTGATTCCCTCATCGTGTTCTCTTGCTCTATCTAGTTAAACTTGCTAGGAATGTCAAATGTCACCTACAAATAATTTTGGATCCAACATCCACTAAGATATGATGAGCATTGATTGATGTCGATAATCAGAAGATAAGCATTATGCAAAAAGCAACAAAACCAAGAGTTATTAGTAAATATGGATAACCAAAACTTTACAACTTATCATTATTTGATGGAGATGAAAGAATCACAAAGATGATTCAAGATATATTTGTGCAAATTTAGAGGGATGCCCCTAGTTAGAATATCCCTTAAGAATTCTCTAACTCGATAATTAAGGGTGGGCTAGATGACGTAATGGTGCACAAACATATGTGTGTGAAATGTTCTTAGGTTATCTAAAATCTAAATTCACACTAAATAGCACATGTGCACACATCGATCAAGTAATAAAAGTGAAATGAAAGAATGTCAATCCCATGAGAAAGTATCATGCTACAATGCAAATGTTCTAGTACTACCTAATTAAGATATAATGTTTATCCTACCAAAAAAAATTTAGATTTGGATTTTGTCTTGACTAAGAAATGCATAAGAAGATAAGATACTAGTAGACAAAGTTAATCAATCAAAACCAAACCCAAAATTAAAAAAAAAAATAAAATCCAATATTCCAAACCCAAAGTCGAGGCCAAAGTCCCTTGTACCATAACCCTTTTTGGGCAGTTTCTCAATGACCTTAAAACCAAACCAATTGACCACCAATTCATGATATGTCAGTTGCATATTAATTAGGCATATCTCTCAGGTTGACCATCTAAATTTGAACATAATCTTAGCCCGCCAACCCCAAAATTGAATTAATTTCCAAATGCTGCAAAACATTTAAATATTCACAATCCATGTCACTAGACTTTGCACCTTGTGGAATCTGATCTTAGAACATTACCCAAAACCTTTAAATATGTATATGACCCTTTTTATGACATATTAAACACAAAATTAAACTTTTGGTGGAGCCTGGTTGACCAGGGTTGACCATGGGCCCACTAAACCCAAAAATCCTTAAAGGAAAATCAATCTTTCCCTTAAACCTCAATATGGTTCATTCAAACCAATATTTGAAGACTCATCCAATGCATTCTAAATATCATTCAGGATGCATTAAACCTAAACCCAAGTTTTAATTTTACTTGGTTGACTAAGTTAACCATGGTTGACAAAAGTGCCCCTTAAGGGTCCAACCATTCATTTCATACAAGCAGATCTCACCGTTAAATGTGACCACCTCCATTGGGTCTAAAATATCATTTTAAATTTATTGGACCTAACCCCAACCTATGGTTTAACCTGATTAACCAAGTCAACCATGATTGACCAAATTAATAATTTACATAACCAAATTCAAATTCAATGCTTCAAGCATCGTCAAACCAAATCAAACTCCCGAACTTATTCCATTACATGCTCTATGCATACCCAACTCTTTCATGAGTCAAATTCTCATTGGTTTGACTTGGTCAACTCATTAAGAGTGGTCAAAACTATTACATGCAATTAACCCTTCATACAAACTTCCAAATCATTACTCCAAATACCTTGGATTTATTTTTACAGCATGCATGACCCCCCAAACTCATCCAAGTTTGCATTTATATATTAACATGTTAACAAGTTAATAAAACCAAACAAAATGGGTGAAATGGTCAAACCTTCTCAAAGCTTTCATTTCCCTCTAAATCTCCTTGATTAAATTTACTTAGACCTATTCAAATTAGCCCAAAAGCTTCCCCTAATGCTGCACCTAAACCAAGCCCAAGCAATGGTTTAGCTACGAGGGGTAAGATGTGGTCCCCTCCCCTCATGGAAGCTCACCCAAGGCACTCATATGCTTGCTACCATTTCCCTTGTTCCTAACCACCTAGGATAGGTATCAAACATCCATGTATTCCCTCCAATCTCTTAGCCATCCAAACAAAAAGCTAGGTTTCAAGTAACTAAAATCTTGAAAAACACTGATAACATCCTAAGTCATTCTCTAAACTGCCTCTAGCCCCAAACACTCTCCTCTGACTTCTCTAGAACTCCCCTTACCTTCTCTAAGCATTTTTCCACTATTTCATAGCTTCCAAAACCCCCATTGGTGATGAGATAGAGAAATAGAGAGAGAAAGAGGAGATTTGGAGCCATCTTTCAATCTAACCAGAATAAGCCCTTGCGGTCTTCTACAAAGTTGAAGAGAATCTCTCTAGAAGTAAATGAGCCTAAAAACTCATCAATCCATCCACAGGTTAGTAAGTATGTTCATTTGGATTGGTTAAGTCTGTATGAGGCTCATATTAATTACTTAAGGTAGCGAGCTACATTATTCTTAGGCAGTGAGAGGTATGTACTTCAGAGAACTAGAAGAGTTTTATCATGTTTGATCTCTTCTATGGAAGCATATAGATTATGAAAAAAAGGTTATATGTCATTCATAGCATTAGTCTTAAATAGGATTACAAATTTTGGTTCTCTTTCTAATGTCCCTATAGTATGAGACTTTTTATGTATTTCCTAACGAGTTAATCAGTTTACCACCAAATAGAGATATAAAGTTATTTATTGGATATATTTATGGATATAACAACCTTGATTTATGAGTCTCCATATTGGATGATACTTAATGAGCTTCAGGAGTTGAATGTATAACTGCAAGAGTTAGTTGACAAGGGATTTGTTCATCCTAGTGAGCTTTAGTGGAGAGAACCTATTCTATTTGTGAAGAAAAAAGATGGTACGATATTGTTGTTCTTGGTATGAGTTTGTGTTTGAAAAGGCAATTTGCTTTGCAATGGAAATATACAAAGCAAAGTAGAATTAAATTTCTTTGTGAAAATTGAAATTGACTTTTGAATCTTAATTCTAAAATCGAACATTTATTAGAAATGATATACCATCTCGAGAGGTGGAAATAAGATTCTTTGAAGGGTATAGATTTAGAGTTATAATTTCCATCTTGAATATCATAGTCAAATTTAGGAAAGAACTATATATGACCACGAAGGGTCAAAATGATGCTCAATCAAATATTTAATTATGATGATCTAGATATTCTATTGTTAATCTTATATTTAAAGTTACGATTAAGAATGATAAATCCACCAAAGGAAAGAAGGTATCATCCCTTATCAATTATTCGAATATGATTATAATGATTGTCACTGATTTTTAATTTTCTCAAAGAAAATTAATTATTGAAAATTAATCTGGGTCTTTAAATCTCCAACGAGCAAAAGCTCTCATAATTAATTACATCATAGGAAAGCTAAGTTTCCTACAAAAACTCTCGATTTAAAATAAAGGTAGGAATATTATTTTTGAGTTATTAAGGAGTATCAAAGGAGGAGGTTTAAATTTTAACAAGTATTGGATTAAATTTGAACACTTATTTCAGTAGGTCAATGGAGGAGAAGTAGGAGGCACTTTGAGATTCTAAAATAATATAAAAAAGACCTAGTCTACCCTATGTGTTGACACCATTAAATTTTAGTTTGAGATATTTTAATTTAAGTTATCGATTTATTAGAAAGTTTGGTTTATATTCTCGGAGATTGAGGTCTTATAATTTTGAGTCTGCCCTGAATCCTAAGCCTAATTAAGGCACTAAATAATAGTAGACCAAACCTATCTAATGTAGTGCAATTCTATACTTATCCTGACTTGAATTGGGAAGCCAGTTAACCACCTATAACTTTAAAATATATGTGTCTTATTTTTAATGAAAGATAGAGAAAACTTTTGATTAAGTTTTTAAGAATTGGGGCTAACATTAGAGTAAATCCTAAGTGGCCCCTTGACTTATGTAGGGTGATTGATACTTAAAAATAAAATATAATTAAAATGTTGACTTCTTTTTAATTTATTTTTAACATAATACATGCTAATTGACCATTGAATGCATAAATGGCATGAAAAATTTTTAAAGAGACTTAAAATATTTTTTTCCTGAAGATTGCATAACATGCCCTTGATAGAATTGCACCCTAACAGGCCAGCTGGTATGCCAGATCCCACTGATGGGGAGGTTCTTAACATATATATATAAATGCATGTAAACTCTTGGTGGTCCTGAGCTTACTTCTTAAACCGTTAGAGTTACTATGTGAAACTAAAAAAATTATTTAATTAAAGAAAGAAATTAATCGTACCCTCATGAGCCACCAAATATATCCAGGCTAAATCCAAACACGCCATCCAAGAAAAAAATCTAAAAAGACATATAATTTCTACTGCACAATTAATGTAAAAAAATCAAATCAATCAATTAAAAAAATAAATTAAATGTTCATATGATATGTGACACTTAATTTATAACCTAGGGTCTATAAAATTATAAGTAGTCAGGTACCACTCACAATAACTTGGGTTCTAATCCTAGGAATGACACAAGTGACTTATGAGAGTGAGATATTCTCTATCTTCATTTGTTCATCCTCCTACAATCTCCTTGGATTCGTCAAGTCTGAATACAAAATGAAAAGAAACTCATCCCCAAAAGGGCGTTTTCTTTAACCTATGGATTTTCATATTCATCTTGATTTGGACTTCCAAATAAAGTAGAACTCTCCCCTGAGGGATGTTCCATTCTCTTTGAATTACAAATAGGATGGTGATATCTCACCTCAAAGTTTACTTTCACATTACAGCTTGATTAAATTATTTTATATAAAAAATATAAAGAAAAATTATAGCCACCCTATATTATTATCTTAAGTAGTAATAATTAAAATACATCCCATGCAATTATATATATTTATATTTCTAAAAAAAAAATCACAGCCATGCTTGGTAATGGTCAATTAATTTAAAGGGGACTTAGCATTTTTAGCAATTGCAGAAAGTCTTCCAATTTAAGCTTTTAATTTTGCCCCCTTGATTTATAACCCTATATGAGCATGGCCACATAGAAAATTATGTGTGCATCCATATTAATCCTAACCTAAGGGTAAACTAACACCCATTAAATTAATTTATAGATTGCATTAACATTTAAATAAACAATCATATCAATCAATTCTAGTAACCAGCATGTATTGAAAATCACAAACAAATTAGCATACAAGTAGAAGAAATTAAATACTGACCTAGCCTAAAACTAGAGTTGGTTATCCTAGCAAACCATCTAAAGTGTGTGTATTAGGTCGGGTGGATTGAATATGTCATATATTAGGTAATTATTAAAATTGTCTAGTATTTTGATTTGTTAAAGGTCAAATAAAATTTTTCTTTAAGTTTAACTATTAATATTTTGATATTCATTTTAAAATAAATTTTTTTAAGTGTTAAGTAATTAGTACTTTTACTTACACCATGGACGGGATGTTTATTTCACATTCCTTAGGGCTAATTTAATAGACTCGTAGGCCTGAGTTTCATAGAAGTAACTAGTAGGGATTAATTTAATTTACTTGATTGGAAATTAAAAGATTAATAATTTTAATTAAATTAGTTATTGATTTTATAAATTAAGTTAATTAAATTTAACATCAACCAATTTGTGGCATTGTAACTATGGACTCGAGGACAAAACCTTCTTAGGACACAGAGCCCCATAACTCAAAGTAGTCCAGCCTTTAAACATAGTTTATGTAGTTAAATTAGGGATTTAATTTGGTTAAATCATTAAAAATCAATTAATTTTAAGGTTTTACACTCCATTTAATCTGATCGTAGCATTGTCAAAGTGGGTTCGATGAACTAGACCACCTTAAGGCACTTAGCATCACAGCTCAAGGTAGCCCATCCTAAAAATTCATCTTTGAAGTGCTTGTTATGTACTAATGGTTATTTGATTGATTTTATTAACTAATTTAATATTTTCTAGAATTTCATTGAATTTTTTATATTTTAACGAATTATTTAATGCATTAAATTAAATGGTCATAATTTGACTTTTTCAATTAAAGTGAATTTTAGAATTTAGATATTTTTCTCAATACTATACTCTAAGATGAGTAATTTTACACTAATTTTGCTGAAATTGGATTTTTCTAGATTAAGTTATGAATTTTTAAAATTCAGAGCTATATTTTAACTATCGTTGACCAAAATGTTATACTTTTTACTTTGACTTATTTCTGATGATTTGACATTTTTAATAAATTCTAAACCCTAAATGGAGTCTAATATCTTTTAGTTTGCATATTTTGAAATTTTCTAGAATTAATTATAAAATTTCAAATTTTGTTTTTTTAATTGAATTTTTTAATTAGTTAATTAAAAAGGTTTTCAATGATTCTGATCCAATTTAATTCTAAACTTCTTGAAATCACCCTCCAAGGTCACGAATGACCCATGGGGGTGTTCTTAAGTGTTTGAAAATTGTTTGATTTTTTTTTTTAATTTTTAATTAATTAAATTAAGTAAATATTTATTTTCACTAAAATTTAAATTAAGGTTTGTTGCGTCCTGAAAAATTCGCGGCGGTAGAGAAATATAAAGATTAATGCCTTAGCTTTGTACGAAGATCCAGAACACAAGCAGATGAAAGTGATGAGGGTGTATCGTTCATAAGATACACCAGAGTTTTTACGTGGAAACCCCTAAAAAGGGGGAAAAACCACGGGGCCTGGCCCAGTTTGAATGAATCCACTAGTGCTTGTAATTGATTACAAATGAAGCCCATCCTTAGGAGGAAGGCCTTGGCTCAAAGTAAAAAATATACATCATATAAAATGCATTACGTGGTGGAAGTTGGAAGAATCAATGCTGATATGTTTGTTTGGGGTGGCAAAACCATAGTCGACGAGCGATGTAGATCGGAAGACCCATATTCGGCGGGTGACGGAAGTCGGAAGGATCGTAGTCTGTGAGCGACATAGGTCAGAAGGACCGTTGTATTGCGACGGAGGTCGGGAGGATCGTAGTCACCGAGTGACAGAGGTCGGAAGGACGGTTGTCGGCAGACAATGGAGGTCAGAAGGATCATAGTCGGCGGGCGACGAAGGTCAGGAGGACCGTAGTCGGCGGGCGACGAAGGTTGAGGGGACCATAGTTAGCAAGAGGCAAAGGTCGGGACGACCATAGTCGGCGATGAATGTAGTCGGCAGACGACGAAGGTCCGAAGGACCATAGTCTACAAATGACGGAGATCGGAAGGACGATAGTTGGATGATAGTGGTTGGGAGGACTGTAGTTGGCGGACTAGCAGAAGTCCTGCGGTGTTCGGCAGACTGGTGGAATTCCGATGGCGGACGGCAAACTATGAAAGTCTGACGATGGTCGGCGAGCAAGTGGATGTCCGGCGGCAGTCGATGAATTGGTAGAAGTCCGGCGGTGGTCGGAAGACGGGTGGAAGTCCGGCGGCGATCGGCGAACTAGTAGAAGTCCAGTGGTGGTCGGCAGGAACCCCGGCGGTGGCTGGCAAGTACCCTGATGGTGGCTGGTAGGAACCCCGGCGGTGGTCGGCAGGTACTCCGGTGGTGGCCGGCAGGAACCCCGGTGGTGGTCGGCAGGAACTCCGGTGGTGGTCGATGACAAGAGAGCTCCCAAATTTCTCCCTTTCTTCTCTTCTTCTCCCTCCTCTCTTTCATGTGAAGAATGATGGCCTATTTATTGTTTTTTGAGAGTGGCATGGCTTGTAAATATGTGGAGGATCATGGGCAAAATGGGAGTGTTTGAATGGACGGCCGATATTGATCCCCTTGATCATAGACCGTTTATTGGTCAATTGGATGCCTTAACAATTTCAGAATTAAATGATCTTGGGCTCGTTGGATTCGTCTCGTCGAGCCGCTTGATTTGAATATAAGCATGTCATATTTGAAAACCGTTTGGTAATCCAAATTGTGGTTTGAACCCTTCAACATCACTTCGGACCTTTGATTTAGACCCATTTGGGCTCGGATTGAGTCGAATTTGGTGTCGATGGGTTTGTCTTTCTGAGACGTTCAGTTTGACTATAAGTTTGCTAAAATCGGAACTCATATGGTCATTGATTTAATTTTGGAAGCTTTCAACTCAATTTTGCTTTGAGATTTGTGCCTTATCAAGATAATTTTTTACTGATATATCAAGGTTAAAGTAAGGATCAAATCAAGGGTATTTTAATTTACTCAGTTTGGGGTTTAATTTTGGTGAGTTTGATATATTATTTATAACTTTTAGATTTAACTTTAATTAATTATACTTTTTTGAAGTTTTAAGGTTAATTAAGGGGTTAATTGTGAGTTAATTAAATTTTTTACCTAATGAGTTTTAAAATATGTAATATCATGACCTAAGATAGGTAATATCACCTGGTTTAAAGCTCTAAATTTTTGTCCTAATTGGATGCATAATTAATTATATACAATTTTCCTAAAATGCTAAGAACTTGTCCTTAATTCTTGTCCTTATATGTCACTAAGTTGTATAGGTCTAGAATTACAGGTCTCTAACCATTAAAACATATACATCCAGCCATACCATGTAAATTAAAACCAATCATGTGACCTAGATCTAAGTGGAATGGAAGAGGTGAATCCATAATTGTTTGGTTTAACTGATAATCCAAACACTTAAGCATTCACCTAAGGAAACACTTCCCCATGATGTTGATGTTGACATACTATGGTAAAAGAATTATTTACCATAGCTTTCATCAATCCAATGCAAAGTAAAGTGCCTAACTATGAATCATGGAAATCAAGATAATGGTTCATATGAAAATGACATATATGATTACACCTGACTTGACTAACTCAAATTGCTGATAACCAAGCTCTATTTAAAACTTTAAATGAAGAGGTTAGATGCATGCAATAAAGTTCAAACTCATTCAAAATGAATTTTCTAGAAAATATGAATTAAAAGGGGTTTACACTTAAATACACTCAATAATGATAAAAATATTATTTAAATAAATGTAAAAAAGTAATGTAAATAAGATATAGCATGAAGATTAATATACTCAAGTTTCAATTCAATTTTATGGATATTAAAGCAATAATTAGAGAAATAAGGAAAATTGAATTACAAAATTTGTTTTCTAAAATACTCATCATTAAAACTAATTTTATTTTTAAATGATAGATAATTAAAATTGAACAAAATGAGTATTCATTTGAATGTTTTGGATAAAATTAAATTTTATATGATTTTTTGAAGTTTCTATTAATTAACACTATTTAAAACTAATTAAATTACTTAATAATAAAAAAATGATAGGGCAGCGACGACGGGCCATGAGGAAACCTCTAGTGCGTTGGATCAAAATGGTGGTGTCAGGGTGGCCACGCAGTAGCAAAAACTTTATTGAGTCAAAACCACAATGTTGGTGCACATTAATGGCTAATGACTATAGCACAACCATCATTGACCATCAATGCAAGATGCAGCACCACGATGGAGTGTGTCACTAATATGAGTAGTATAGGGCATGGATTGTCGGATCCTCTATGATTTGACCCAATGGCTTAGATCAAACCAAACAAAAAAGAAAAACCACAGGATCAAACCCATGGTTTAATCACACCATCAAACAGGAAGACCATGACTATTGATCTAATAATGAACAGTCTAAAAAATATACAAGCTTATTCATACTAACATTAACCCTAAGATGATAAAAAAGGTTCATTCTCTTAAAATAATTGATCAAATTAAATTAAATTTTAAATAGAGTTCCTACATGTGAAGAGATATTAATGGGGATGTGTCCATTTGGTTTGAAAGCACTTTTCATAAAGATATTTAAACAAAGGTGTTTTAAGCTAGGGTTGGTGCTATACCTTAATCCAATCGATGGATTTAATTTTAGACTGGTTGAGCTTGTAGACTATCTTCGTACACTTCTCTTGAAGGAATCAACCATTAAAAATGCTTGTATTAAAAGCTATTCAAGTTAGATGGAGTTTATGCTTGGATTAACTAGAAACGCGTCGCCACCACCAGTAGTTGACCAGTAGGTTTGAGCTTGAAAAATGTAGAGGAGATGGTTGATGGCTAAAAAAATGAATGTGAGAAGCTCTAAAGGCTGAGGTAGGTGGAATGAATGGAAATGAGCTCTCATTGGAGTTTTGATTTTTGGGGTTTGATTTAAATAGCCCTTATCAATCAAAACTATTATCCTAATGATGAATACGTAACCTAGGCTATTGAGGTGGCAGGAAAAGGTTTGGTTTAGCCTCTTGGCCATTAGAGGCTTTTGGAGAGGCGGGGCCACTTCCTTTACATCTTTGGTTAAACTAAGTCCTTAGCCTTGTTGGAGGGTCTTAAGAGAGCTTTAAATTCCATTTGGAAGGTTCAAACCAGAAGGCTTAGGGTAGGGATTGATTCCAAGTAGGTTTTGACCACTTCTAACCTACACAAGCTTTTAGTTGACCATTTGATGGGTCAACAAGTTAAGGTTATTGAGGTGGACATGGATGAATGGCCACTTGCTATTTGAGTGAATCCCAAAGTCTTTCAGTAATGCATTAAAGTTTGAAAGGAAGGTTGACCATTTCAAAGGGGTTTAAAAAGGTATTAACCAATCAACAGGGTCAAAGCTGATGATATGGCATCCATGGAATGTAGGGAGTCACTCGAGTGAATTCCAAAGAGCTTAAGGAAATAGATAAGGTACATGTATGTGTATGGAGGTGAATTTGACCAAATACATCAATTGGACTTGGTCAACATCACATGATTTAACCCATAGAGGGTTAGAAAATGTTTTAACCATGTATCGGAGTAACTTTGAAGGCTTTATAAGGTTTGTATTGGTTTTTTATTGAGTGTATGGGAGCACTTGACCAAAAATATAGGACTTTGACCAAGTCAATTTGTTGACTTGGTCAAATTCATCAAGCTTTGATTCATGATAGGTTTGAGGATGTCCAAGGCAGGTTGTTGAGTAATCTTGAGGGTTTAAAGGATTTGATTGGGTTGTGTGGGGGATTTTACCTAAATAGCTTAGCTTTGACAAAACCTAGGTCCAGTTAACCATGTCAATTATTGATTAGGTCAAAGTGTCCATTCAATTCTAAACCACTAGGTGGGATGGTTAAATTGTTTTTAATAAATTCATGCTTGATTTGGTGCTTGATTGAGTGTAAATGAGGTTTATGGTTGATTTGGTCAACCATGGTTGAATTAGTTAACCAGATCAAAAATCAATGGTTGGGTTTGGGCTCAAAAGATTTGTTTTGATCAATGGAGAGAAATGGAAATTGTCTCATGTATTGAAATGATCATTTGGCTAAAAATGTCCATTTGGACCCTTAAGGGGCCATTTGGTCAACCATGATTTTTTTGGTTATCCAGGTCAAACTAAAGCCTGGGTTTATGTTCAATGCACTCCTGATGATATTTAGGATGCATTGGAAGAGATTGCAAGGATTGAATTGACTGTGTCATGTTGAGTTTTAGGGAAAAGTCCAAATTTACCCCTTAAAGGCACTTTGGTTATTTGTCCCCTACACTACTTTAGGTCAAAATGGGTCCACAATATTACATTTTAATGTTCAACATGTCATACAAAATGTTATGGACATGATTAAGAGTCTTATGGATGGTGCCAATATCAAATTCTACAAAGTGGCAAGTCTTATGGCATAGGCTATAACTATTTGAATGTCTTATAACATTTGGATTTCAATTCCATTTTTAGAGTTAGAGGCGTCAGATCATGCTCAAAATTTGAGGGTTGGCCTTAATGACATGCCTAATCAATATTAAATTGATATATTATGAATCATATGTTATTTGGCTGTGTTTTAAAGTGATTAAAAAATCACCCATAAAGGGTTTCAAGACATAGGTATTTAATCCTGGGTTTTGGTATGGGACTTTGGGTTTGAATGAAATTTGAGATTTGATTGATTGAGATTAAATTATACACATCAATTACAATAAAATCAAATTATTGATTGTTGATGACTATATATGATTAAAACTTGATTGAAGGTCAAATTAAAGGTTGATTGAAAGCTAGATTGAAGTCTGGAGTGAAGGTTTAATTGGAGGATATATTGAAGGTTGATTTGGAGTTGGATGGGCCCTGATAACCTCATACAAAGATGAGGTCAACATGCATATGTGAATTGACTACATGGAGTTGAATCAGATTACTATAAAAATTAGTATCCTTTGCCATGAATTGATGACCTATTTTATCAGCTTGCTAGATCATTTGTATTTTTGAAAATCGATTTGCGATCAAGATACTATCAGGTGAATGTGAGAGAGCTTGATGTGAAGAAGATATCTTTTAATACTCAATATGAATACTATGAGTTATCAGTTATTTAATTTATGGTAACAAATGTACTAGCTGTTTTTATGGATTTGATGAATATAGTATGCAAAGATTTTTTGGATCAATTTCTATTTATTTTTATATATGATATTATAATTTTTTTCCTTCTGAGTAATATCATTCTATGTATCTAAGGAATGTGTTGAATACCCTGAGATAATATCAATTATATGTCAAATTTTCCAAATGTGAGTTTTGGCTTATGAGTGTCTCTTTCTAGGGCATGTGATGAGTGGTGATGATATCTCTATTGATCTCTAAAAGGTTCAGGCAATTACTGAGTGACTGATGCCTATTACTCTATTTGAGGTATGTAGTTTTTTGAGGATGGTTGGATATTATAAGAAGTTTGTGAAATATTTTTCTCAGATTTATGCACCTCTAATTAGATTGATTTAGAAATTATAAGCTTTTATCTGGACACCAGAGGATGAGATTAGTTTCTAGAGACTAAAGGCTTATTTGACTTCTGCTCTTATTTTGACTCTTCAATTTGGTACAAAAGGATTTAAGGTTTTCAGTGATGCTTTACTAAGAGGGTTGGGATGTGTTCTGATGTAGCATGACAAAGTTATAGCTTATGCTTCTAAATAGTTGAATCTACAAGAGAAGAGCTATCTAACGCATGATCTAGATTTGGGTTTTATTGTATTTTTTTTTTAAGATTTGGCAGGTTTACTTATACGGTATTAGGTGAAAGATTTTCACTGATCATTAGAGTATGAAGTACATATTCACTTAAAAAGATCTAAATTTTAGATGGGTTGAATAGATAAAAATGATCTGACTATTCATTATCAGCCTGATAAGGCTAATATGGTGGCAGATGCTTTAAGCATGAAATCTTTTAGAGTTTTATTTCTTCAACTTACTTCATATGAGTCATTAATAAAAGATATGAAGAGATTATAGTTGGAGGTGATTTCTTCTATTGAGAGGGATTCTGATATGTTGGCTTCAATGATTATTTAATCATTTTTATAAGAAATGATTCAGAAAGATCAGAAGTCAAATGCATAGTATTTAAAGTTGGTTGACCAGATTAGATCTGGTAAGAAATTTGATTATGAGTTTCTGATTCTGGCATTATTTTCTGCAAGTATAGACTTTAGACTTCTATTTTGGGCGATTTTAGTCGAGAGATTTTGTATGAGTTTCCTTATTCATACTACACTATTCATCTAAGAAGAAATAAAATACTGTCATATTAAAGGCATGTGTATGGCTCCCTACAAAGTATTGTATAGTAGGAAGTGTCGTACACTGCTGTCTTGGACAGAGGTGGGAGAGAGAGACATATGATTGTGCCAATCTTGGTTGATGATTCTATTGAGAAGATCCATTTAATTAGAGGCAAATTAAAGGCTATACAGAATAGACATCGATAATATTTTGATGCTGAACATATAGCTATGGAATTTAAAGTAGGAGACTTTTTATACATGAAGATTTTCCAAATGAAAGGCATTAGCAGATTTGACAATCAAGGAAAGTTGAGTCCAAGATATGTTAGACCATTTGAAGTGGTCAAAAGAGCTGGAAAATTCACCTACAAGTTATAGTTGCCAGATTATACGTAAGAAAATCATATTGTAGTTAACATTTCACCTTTTAAGAAAATGGATATATGATTATGGGAATATAATATTTACCAAATACATCAAGGTACATCCAAATCTGAGCTACAAGGAAGAACAAGAGAGGATTCTAGCTGATGATGTCAGAAAGCTTATGACTAAATAGATTCCTATTGCAAGAATTCAGTAGAAAAACAAGACTGATAGAGAACTTACTTGAGAAAAAGAGTATGAGATTAGAAAAATGTATCCTGATCTCTTTATGTGATATAAAACCTAAGTTTTGAAATATTGAGGATGACATTGTTTTGAGGAGGGGAGAGTTCTGATACCTCCATAGTTGGCATTCAGTTCTACCTATTTTGACCTGATTGGAAAAAGGCAAATATTAGAACATTTTAGTTTTTCAATCAATTATATGTCTTTAGGAGTTTTTTAAAACATGATAATGATTGGGCGTACTCTAGAATGAGTCTCAAGTGTTTGGTGTGAATTTTGGAAAAATCTGAGAATGTCACTTTTAGAGTGCAGCAACACTAGGTGTTCGAGTGCAACGACACTACACTCAGCCAAAGTGCTAAATAATAACATTGCAGGGCTTTACTATTGGGTTTATCAATATTTTTTAGTGATGTAGCACTAATTCAATTTCTTTATAAATCCTTGCATTTTTTCTAGAATTCTTTTAATTTCCCTATTGCTAATCTCAGCATGACCACTAATTTGAGGATGTTAAGCAGCTGATATTCTATGATAAACTCCATATTTCTTTAAGACAATTTTATATTTTTTTATTTATTAAAGAAGTGACTTTCTCCATCACTGATTAAAACTCTTGGCATTCAAAATCTTAAGAAAATATATAAAAAAAACTTGATCTATGTTTGAGCATCATTTTTAGAACTTGCCACACCTTCAATCCACTTTGAAACATAATTCACTACTACAAGAATATATCAATTTCCATAGTGTTGTAGATCTGTTTTCATGGTTTATGGTTTTGATGATAGCAAACACTTTTATTTCTCTACGACTGCCTTATCTACTGACATTTCAGGTCCACAAGATTAGACTGCAATTGGAACCAGCTCAAGATTGGGTAGACTAGGTCTGAGTCAATTTGTAACCCTTTTTCTTTCTTGAGTCTATTGTATGTGGTGTGGCTCCTAATGCTTTGTAACTTGGAAGATTCTCCGACTGTTCCCTAAAGTTTATTATTTTTTGTAACATCGTCCGGGATGATA
Organism: Dendrobium huoshanense; assembly: GCA_016618105.1. NCBI lineage: Eukaryota > Viridiplantae > Streptophyta > Magnoliopsida > Asparagales > Orchidaceae > Dendrobium > Dendrobium huoshanense. The sequence goes on from CM028360.1 coordinate 15,834,241, forward strand.
TTTATATTGTCTTGGACGATCGGTTCAAAAGCAGAAACCCTAATTAGGGCATCCTCATTAAAGCAGCCATCTTTTTGCAAAATCATCGTCCTGGATGATTTTGTATCGGCCAGGACGATAGGCTCAAAACAGAAAGAATCTGCCACCAGATCTATTTAGGAATTTTTTTTTTTTTTGACATCGTCCAGGGGATCGTCCAGGACTATAAAATATTGTCAAGGATGATCCACGACAATTTTTTTTAAATTAATCTAGCATTTAAGGAAAGTTATTATAACTTCGTTGGACGATCACATTGTCCTAGATGATCACAGGATCGTCCGGGCCGATACGCTGGACGATTGGACATTGGACAGCTCTTTTTCAGAGCGATGTTCAGGACGATATTCCACAATTTGTACTGATCATCCCAGATGATATATTATCATCCTAGACGATATGAACAAATTTCTTCTGATCGTCTCAAATCATCCCAGCTGATTGGGCTTAAATTTCACTGATCGTACAGGACGATATTTATATCATCCTGGACGATAAAGTCGGTAACTTACATTAATGAGCTTATTTTGAGATCTTCTATTTAAGCTTTGACATGACACTTGGTAAGTATCTTTGGTAGCCTTTGTAGCTTTGTTTCTTTTGGGGGGAACTTGAAGAGAGAGCTTGAAAGGGAGTGAGGAAAGGGTGGAGTTTGAGAGAGGGAGAAGATCCTGTGAGGGGGGACTCAAGGGAGTGTGGAGGAGGTTCCACACGGTTGCTCCGGCAAGCTCGCACCTGAATACCATCAGATTCAAGGCTTGTCTCGAGGGAAGTTCACCAAAGAAGAAGATCTCTTTGGTGTCCAAAGATCTGGCGACTGCGCCGCACCGGGGAAGGTGGAAGTGATTTTGTAAGGGCTTCTTCACATAGCTGTGGGGGCTAAAGAAGAGACACTTAGTTTAGTGCAATACTCAGAGGGTGCCTCCAAGGAGTGGACGTAGGTCAAGGTTTGACCAAACCACTATAAATTTGGTGTGTTCTTTCCTTTATTACTTCTGCATTTAATTTCTGCATTATTGATTTCTTTATGGTGATTTTGGTTTGTTGTCTTTGGTTTAAAGATTCTTAAAATACCAATTCACCTCTCACTTTTAATTAGCCTTGGGCTAGTTCATAGGGCCTAACATCCCTAACAAACTTTTACATAGATAGCACAAAATGTCACATAAAATCTAATCCACAAATATCAATATGTCTATTTCTAAAACATAATTCAAAGGCATTTCATTTCTTTTTAAATATTCATTATTATTTAATACGGATCACATTTCTTAATATACTCATTTGCATCACAATGTCCGCATACTAATGCAAATTGTTTGAATGAAGTGTAAATATTTGTTCATCAGAAAAATTTTCATTAATATCAGCCTCATTTAATGTATTTTTTAATAGAGAGTCTAGAAAGATGATCAGCAATTTGATTTTCAGTGCCCTGCTTCATTACCCTGAGAAATCATCCATAACAATTTCAATACCCTGCTTCATTAAGTTTGAAAAAATAGACATCATGCATCTTTGAAAAGTCGTAGAAGCATTGCACATACCAAAAGGCATTCTCTTAAAAGTAAAAGTTTCATAAGGGCTAGTGAAAGTTGTTTTATATTGATCTTCAGGTGCTAAAGGAATTCAATGATATCATGAATATTTATCTATAAAATAATAAAATGAATGCTCTGCCAACCAATCTAACATCTAATCAAGAAAATGAAAATGAAAAAGATCTTTTCTTGTGACTTTATTTAATTTTCTATAATCTATGAAAATCCTCTATCCTGAAATAGTTCTAGTGGATATAATATTATGTTCATTCATTATAATAATTAATCCTCCTTTTTTGAAAACATAATGAATATGACTAACCCAAGAATTATCTGAAATACGATAAATAATCCCAACATCCTTCCATTTAAGAATATCCTTTTTAACAACATCTTTCATAGAAGGGTTAAGTCTTCTTTAAGGGTTAGTTTTAGGTATTGAATTAGCTTCCATTAAATTATATACATGTAAATTGAATGATTAATGCCTTTAATGTCAACAATTGTACACCTAAAAGAACTTTTAAAATTACTCAACACCTTAATCACCTCACTTTAGTGATATGATTTTAATTTTACTAAAATAATTAAAAAGGAGAGTGCAGTTATTACCCCAAAAATCATACTTTAGATGACAAGGTAAAGACTTAAGTTATAAAGTAAGGGCTTTATCACTTGATGGTTTTAATGTATTCTCGAAAGAGTATGTTGCAAAATTTTTATTGATTAGATTTTCATCAAAAAAAAAAAAAACTGCTCCTATCATTTCTACATTTTCTTCCACTTCTTCTTCTAAAAATTTCTCTTTTAGCAACTTTTCTTAAGATCCTCTATTACCATATCTTCTAAATCCACCCTGAAATGATCTTCATTCTTCTCTTGAGGAAATTCTATAGTTTTAAATACATCAAAATTTTCTTCATGATCTTGAACCCTCATTGTTAATTCACCTTTTTTGCACATCAATCATTACTTTTCTAGGGGCTAAAAATGGACTTATTAAAATAAGAGGTATTTCCTTATCTTCTTTCATATCTAAAATAATAAAATTAGTAGGAAAGATGAATTTATCAATTGTAATAAATATATCTTATATTACTCCTCTACGGTAAGTGAATGATCTATTAGCTAACTGAAGAGTAATAGAAGTAGGTTGAACCTCTCCAGTATCTATTCTTTTAAAAATAGAGAGTGGACATGAGGTTAATACTTGATCCTAAATCATATAAAGCTCTGCCACATGATTTATCTCCAATTGTTAAAGGAATGGAAAAACTCATTTGGACCTTAGGGTTTTTAGGAAGTTTATTTTGGATTATAGCACTACACTCTTCAATTAATACCACAGTTTAAAATTTCCCTAGCTTACTTTTCTTGTTTAAAACATCCTTCATGAATTTCGCATAGGTGGGCATTGGTTCTAAAGCTTCAGAGAAGGGTTTATTAATAGTTAAAATTTTAAAAACTTCTAAAAATTTTGGGAACTATTTACCAATATTTTATTTAATCAATCTCTGAGGGAATGGTGGTAGTGGTCCCTCTTTAACTCTCCTAATTACTTGTTCAGGTTCTTTTATAAGTTCAGGTTGTTCTATTGAAGATTTTATTTTATTATGCTCAACTTCATCATCATCCTTTTTGTGTAAATATATATCTTTGTAAGGATCTCCCACATCTTTTCCACTTCTAAGTATGATATTATGGCATTGTTCTTCAATATTTTTTTTGGAATTAATTAACCTAGCAGGTTGCTCTATTTTATTCACAATTTTTTAAGAGCATAAGATTGGTTTTGTGATTGGATTTCTAATGGTAAAAGAATGCTTTCTAAGGGTGTTTTCTCCTTCTTTTCTTGATGAAGTTGTTTAAAATATGAAGTTGCGGTGCCAAATTTCTAGAATTTATGTTATGTTATCATATCCATTTGCCTTATTTTTTATCTTCAAGTTACATTAAAAGTTGATAAAGCTTTCGATTCATAATTTTTATTTGTTTTTCATAATTTAACCTATTAGTAGGCCACTAGAAATTATTAGTAGACATTTCCTTTATCAATTCATAGGCTTCCACAATTGGTTTTAAAATTAATAATCCTCTAGCTGCATCATCAATTATGGCTATAAGAAAATCTACTAATCCATTATAAAATATTTGAATAATCAACCAATCATGTAATGCATAATGCGAGCAATTTCTAAGCATTTCCTTAAATCTTTCACAACTCTCATAAATGAATTCTCCGAGTACAAAAAGTAATGGCATTTTTAAATTTGGCAATTTTTAAAGGTGGAAAAGTTTTAGCGAGAAACTTATGAGCTAATTCATTCCAAGTGGTTATAAAACTCGAGGATAAAGAATTCAATCAAATTTTAGCTTTATCTCTTTAAAAAAAGGGAAAATAATTGGGATCTTCTATAGGCGTTCCCACAAATTAAGAGTTCTGAATCATTTGAATGATAACTTGTTTAATAAAAAATTATTAGATTAGATTTAGGTATATTTATGCTCTAATCAATTCCGTTTACTAAAGGGTTTGCATAATCCTTAAGAGATTTATAATGATTTTTCTTTAATTCTGATTCAACCATTTTTAAGATCTTCCCAGTTTTCTAAATTTTAGAAAGGGTTCTCTTAATTTTTGGATAAAACGTCAAAAGTACCTTTCTATGGCATGCAACCAAAAATATACAAATAAACAAAGTAAAATAAGATAATAAAAAGAAAAATTTTATGTAGGCCTAATTATGTAAATAATTCAATAATATAGAGAGAGAATTTTGCAAAAAAAAAGTACATCCCCGACAATGGTTCCAAAAACTTGATGTTGACTTTGGAGTAACATATAGAATTGTGAAATTATTTAGAGCTCTATTAATCCCTAACAATGCATAGGTTTTCTTTGATATAAAAATTATAAAACCCCACTTGATTTACCCAATTATACATGCCAAATCAAGTAATATTGTGATAGAGTAGAGTATCGATCCCATTAAAAAGATATGCTAACTTATAAACATTAGTACTATCTACTAAAATTTCAATATTTATCCTACTTGATAAAAATTGATGATGTGGAGATTCAATCACTTAAATAAAATTAGATTAAGATAATTAATTCACTATACAGATACAATGTTTTGGATTGATGAGTAAAAATACCATATTTTTCTTAATAATTCTCTTTTAATTGTGATCCTATTTAAAGTATATGTATTCCTAGATCTCTGTTGAGTTTGTAGGAACAAAGGATGTCCAAAGACTTCCTATGATTATAACATCTTCTTAAGAATATAATACATTTTATACCCTATGCCTATACTTGACGCATACTAATTCAATATTCTTGATTCTACTTGCTTCCCTCCATCAAGGCCCCACATTTTACCTAATTCCAATTATACATATGGTCACTATGTGCATTAAATTAATTTGGTAATATTAAAAACATATTTTTAATCATTTAAGTGATCCAAGTGAATTCATGAAAGTTGGTTCTAGTGAGGGAAAATCTATTCGGATTTTGAAATTTTGTTTCCACGTCTTTCATGGCAACTGGCGTTTGCCAACCGGCATCAACGGCTGGCGGACAGACAACGAGTCGACGTGTGATTCCGACTCCATTCATACCCATTAGATCGATCTTGCCTTCTTCTCCTCCAGCTTTTGGTGACGACATTGCCAGCAAGCTGGACGACAAGGTTCGATTTGGAAAACCATTGGTAATCAATGAAGGTGCTTCTTAAATCAGAAGAAACCATTGGAGGTGGTTGGTAAAGGTAAATATATAATTTTTGATAATTCTGGGATTTTCAAAATTTTGAATTCTCTAGACAGGTCTGTTGCGATTGCTAAGAAATTTTATGGAGAAACGTCAACATCCAATTCGATGAATTGCCTCAAACATTCAAGGAAGATTATTGAAGAAAACATCAAAGGTCATGAGATTATCTTTAATGAGGATTTGAAAACCAAGGAAGATTCTATTCAGGAAACAAGGGAGAGAAGTGATATGGAGAATGTTCGTATTTGTGAAAATGCAGAACTGAATGATTGTCCTGAGAATTCTGTTCAAGAGAATATTGCTCCTAATAAATCTATGCATTGGGCTCCTAATGCTTGTACTAAGAAGAATAACATTAATGTTACCAACCTTGATTTCGGGAATGAATTCAAAGGAGGAGATAATGTTGTCAAAATCTACTTGGCCAAGGAACAGGAAAACATAGTGAAACTTCAAAATTCATTAGTTGTCAAAGTTTTTGGCACCAATGTCCCGTTCCACTTAATATGCTCAGAGCTGAGGAGGCAATGGGCACAGTTTGGAAAGTTCAATTTAACCATTCTTGGCTTAGGATGGATACTATGTGCATTTGAAGAAAAAGAAGCATTGGATTCTGTTTTAATAAGTGGTCCATGGTATGTTAAAAACAATATTATAGGCATGGATAAATGGTCTCCATCATTCTCCCCATCTTCTTTAAAAGGACTTACATCCCCGGTTTGGATCAGATTGCCAAACCTTCCTTTTCACTGCTGGGATGAAATCAACATGTGCATAATCGCCTCCATGGTTGGTAAACCATGTATGATAGATGGAAACTCATTCCAATGGAACAAGAGGGAATTCACCAGGGTTTTTGTTTGCATAAACCTGGACACAAAGCTTACTTTATGAGTTTGGGCTGAAGATTCTTTAGGAAAATTCTATCAAAGAATTGAGTATGAAAAGATACCCAATTTCTGTTTTTGCTGTAAAAAAATTGGACAGTTTATTGAACAATGTCCAGAAAAAATAGTGAAGGACTCTACTCCAGTTCAGGTTGAAAATGATGTTTCCAACAAGGTATCTTCTCTTAATAATGACAGTCTTCAAGGTGGTAAGTCTAACTTAAATGATTATGGCTCATGGATTCACGTCAACTTCAGGAGGAATAAATTTAAAAAGCAAGTTCAAGCTTCCAAATTTACTTCCCAGATGAACTCCAGAACTATATCTGGACCTGCTGATAGAAGAACAAAGACCAACTTGGTATATAAAATTGTGGAGAAAGCACCAGCTGTAGATCTTGAGGAGCAGAACATTGTAAAGAAGAGCTCAGTTGCTGATAAGGAGTAGTTAATTTCTGAAGATGAAGATATTGCTGTCTCTCATCAGAAGGAAGAAAACAACAACCTGGGTATGTCAATTCCTATCCCAATTATTCTTATTGGTGTTAATAAATTTTCTCTCTTAAACAATTTGATTGAAGAGAGTGAAATTGTGGAACCAGTTTTGGAAAATGATAATGCTCCTATTGGTTGTGATTTTAACAACTCACTGAGCAAGGAGGATGGTGATTGTGATGATAATACTGAGCTTGTTAAAGCTCCTAGTTCCAGAAAAAAAGGCTCTAAGCAATTAAAAAGCTTAGGACCGATCAAGTTAAATCTAAGGAGTAGAAGGTTGGAAGGATCTCAAAATGAAAAAGTGGGGAATTCCTCCCCTCTTTTGAAATAATGTCTTCCTTCAGATTCTGGAACTGCAGGGGAGCTAGGAAGAGGAGAGCTTCCTTGTATTTGAAGGAGATTGATGAAGAAAATGGTATTTTGTTTATGGGTTTATTGGAGACTAAAGTAACTTTGTTGAATAGAAATGATGTGGACATGTTAATTGGGACTGGTTGGGATTTTTTTCAAGTTCCCTCTATTAGAAAATCTGGTGGAGTTTTAATTACTTGGAAGATTGATTTGGCAACTTTCAATGTTTTTAAATCTTCAAACCAATTTGTTATTGGGGAGATAGATTTAAAAAAACAAAGGCAGATGGAGGATAACTACTATTTATGCTAGCTTAGATGCTTATAAAAGAAGGATCCTATGGGAAAAATTAAAGCTTTATACTTCTAATGACATTGCTATGGTCATTATAGGTGACTTTAATTGTACTCTAAAAAAAGAAGACAAAAAAGGAGGAAGGAGATTTGTTTATTCTATGGGTGCAAAAGAAATGGAGTCTTTTCTTATCTCTAATGATTTTCATGAAGTTGGCAGAATTGGGCCCATATTTACTTGGAGTAATAATAACTCTGGAGCTAATAGAATCCTTTAGAGGCTGGGCAGGTGCTACTTGAACTCGGCGGCTCTAAGCTCTCATCAACATATGGTTGTCAAGCACCTTGCAAGGATTGCATCGGACCATTGTCCAATCATCTTGAAAATTCAGAATTACAAATATTAACCTTATAAAGTTTATAAATGTGAAGATGTTTGGGTCTCTAACCCAGCTTCATTTGCTATAATCAAAAAATCCTGGAGGAAGAAATCTGAGGGGGATTTCAGACAGGTTCTCAACAAGAAATTGAGGAGGGCTGTGAAGGCTTTGTTCTACTGGAGCAAAGACAAACACAAGACCTTAATGGAAGACAAAGAGTCTCTTAACAAAGAAATCTTAGAGCTACAAGATAAAGACTGCTCTGTTGGTCTTTCGGAAGAAGAATACTTATTACTTAAATCCAAGGTTGTGGATCTTAACTCCAAACTGGCTCGTCTGGACACATGGTGGAGGCAGCGTGCTAAGGTGAAATGGGCTTTGGAAGGTGACACTAATTTCAAGTTCTTTCATTCTTTTGCCAGTGCTAGGAGGAATGCAAATTTTATAAACAAAATCAAAGATGAAAATGGAGTAGAGTCGGATGATCAGGCTTTGATTCAAGAAATTTTATTCAAGTTCTTTAAACGAAAATTGGAATTCAAAGAATGCAACTTGGAAGGCTGGCCGAAGAATAATTTTCTTATGGAGGAAGAAGATTTAGTTTTTTTTAAACAAGGAATTCTCTATTGATGAAGTTGAAATGGTTATTAAGAACACAGGGAAATTCATTGCCCCTGGTTATGATGGAGTTACCTACTCATTCTTGTAGAGCTATTGGGAAATCATCAAAGAAGATGTGTGGAAAGCCTTACTGTAAAGATGAATTCAAGTTGGAAAAAGACTCTTATTGTATTAATTCCAAAAGTTACAAATCCAATCTACCCTTCCAACTTCAGGCCGATCAGTTTGTGCAATGTGGTATATAAGGTGGCTGCCAAAGTGCTTTTAAACAGGGTTTACTTTGTTATTCATAAATTTATCTCCTTTAAACAAGCAGCATTTATTAAAGGGCGAAATCTAACTGATCATATCATGATTGCACACGAAATCTTCCACAAATTCAGATTTTCTAAAAGCTATAACGGAATGGTTTCTTTCAAACTTGATCTAGAACAAGCATATGATTCTATGAGGTGGCCAACTTTTGGAGAAAACTTTGAGGTACTTTGGTTTTCCTTCTTTGATATCTTCCCTAATTATGGAATGTGTTTCTAATGCTAAATTTGCTATCATTACTAATGGAAATTACTCCAATTGGATTGAGGCTCATTGTGGTTTTCAGCAAGGGTGTCCATTGTCACCTTATATGTTTATTCTTTGTGCTCAATTATTATCTAATGCTCTTAATCAAAGAGGTGATAATATTGGCATTAGGATTTCTCCTAATGGACCTAGGATCTCACATTTGTTATATGCGGATGATATTCTTTTATTTTCAAAAGCAAATAAGAAGGAGGTCAAAAATATTAGATGTATTATCAATGACTTTTGTGGTTGGATCAGTCAAAAAGTGAATACAAAAAAATCTTGTATTCTATTTGGGAAATCGGTGAATAAAAGAATGAAGAAGAAAATAAAAAAGATTATGGGAATTCTTAGTGTTAAAGAATTTCAATATCTTGGGACACAAATTTGCTTGAGGAGAATAACTGCTCAAGACTTCAATTTCATCATTGAGAAAGCAATGAAAATGATTAATGTATGGGGAAGCAAATACATATCATTGGCCGGAAAATTCAACCTTGTCAAAACTGTTTTATGTTCTTATTCCATCTTTCATAGCTCTCATTCCTTGATCCCTAAAGGCACTCTTATGGAGATGGACAAGTTGTGTAGAAGCTTTATTTGGAACAAATATTTGGATATTCATTGAATGCATTTTGTTAATTGGAAGACTCTTTGTTACCCAACTAGAAGTGGAGGGAGAGGTATACATTCTTGCCTTGACAAAATTGGGCCTTTGAGAGCTAGAATTGCTTGGAGATATACTCATGAAGAGAATTCTTTTTTACATAAAGCTTTATATCCAAAGTATGGTTCCTGTTTTGGGAATCAATTCTATAATAAGAAAGGGTCTTCAGCTTGGTCTATTATCAAAAATGGTGGAGAGTTCTTAAGACCGATTGTTAGATGGAAAGTTGGTAATGGGAGTTCCATCAACACTCTTAATGACATATGGATTTTAGATAAAAATCTTAACAAATGGCCTACGTTTGTTAATTCCCAAGATCTTGAAGGAGTGGTACTTGATAAATTTATTTACAATGGTAGTTGGAATATAGATATGCTTAATGAAAACTTTGGTCCAGAGCTGGTAAATCTGATTCAGCATACTAAAATAACTGGTGGAAATTCTATTAACGAGTTGGAACTCTAATATAGCAGATATGGAAAATCAATCTCTGCATTGGCTTTTGAGAATTCTACCCAAATTCATCATACAGAAACCTATTGGAAGTGGACTAAGAAAGCAAAGCTACTCCTAGAATTGAAGTGTTCTGGTGGAGGGATTTTAACAGAGCTTTACCTACTTTCCAGTTCCTATACTATAGAAGATTGCAAATGTTTTGTGAATGTCCAAGAGGTTGTAAAATGGTGGAAGACATTGAACATATTACTGTTAAATGCAGTAAATTGGGAGATGTTTTATATCATTTAAATAAATGTGGTTTCGGCATTTCCAATTGCAATTCTTTTTCAGATTGTATTTCTTGGCTTTCGATTAAAAATGGTTTGCTTATCAATTTATATTGTAATGTTGTTTATTACAACTAGAAAGCTAAGAATAATTATGTTCACAATGGGACAGAAACAAGTGTTGTTTTCATTGCACTGGAAGCTATCTCTATGGCTGTATTGTCCTATTCCAATGCAGTGGATATCTCATGTAAATGGGGTGTCAAACAGCATCATAAGCTGTTGGATGTTCATTGGCATCCCCCTCCACCTGGTTGGATCAAGTTTAATTTTGATTCATCCCTTCTTCAATCTTATAAAGGAGGCATTGGAGGAGTTTGTAGAGATTCCAAAGGCAGATTTTTGTATGCATTTGGATATCCCATTACTGATTGGGATATTTCAAAACTTGAAATGTTGGTTGCTACCTCTTTTCTTGATGTTCTTAAAGATGATTTGATGAATTATGATGGAATCATCATTGAAGGAGATAATGCGAATATAATCAAAGACTTGAAAGATTACATGGTTCATATGAATGAAGATTTGAGAGGTATGTTCAAAGACTATAAGAATATCATTTTCAATTGTATAGATAGAAATTGTAATAAGTTAGCAGATCTTTGTGCTAACTATGCTATTGTATCTTCTTTTACTTAGGATGATTTAGTTCTTAATAAGGTTCCTCCTTCTTTTATTGCTTTGTTAAAGGAGGAATCTCATGGTTTCCTTTAAATTTTGCTTATGTCTTTTAATAAAATTTAAATTCACTAGTGCATTTTTCTTCAAAACAAAAAAGTAATAAGATAACTTATTAGTACTACATATGATATTTACATCATAAATCCAAAACTAGAGAATTTAGCTAGATATGGAGTAGAATTGGAGCAAACTCATTTTCATTGATAGCATGATAGAAAGAAGATATAAGAGTTGATGTCACCAAAATGGTTTAATGGATCTCCTCTACACTCTTTCTCTTTACTTATCGAGTTGCTTCCATAAACACAAGCCAAACACTCTTATGATGGTATCAAGTACTTCTATAAATTCCCTTAGTTGTCACCCTAAGGGAGATTCATTAATAGATTTTATAAAATAGAAGGGATAATTTTAGTAAAAATCAGATTGATATAAATTATGGTGACAACTAAGTACCTGAACTCCATTACAAATATAACACAATCACTATTTATGTTGGCATAGTGCTGCAACTCTGGAAATATCTAAGCCCAATAAATGAACTAATGTCATTGCGCTGATTTCTTGGTTTTGCCATGGTGCTTGCTGACATGGATTTGTTACTAACAGAATAGTCGCATCATTTCACTGACAGATCATTTCCTTGGGAAGTTACAACTGCTACGCTATGGTGCAGCTAACTTTCAAATGTTGCGGCGTTAGAAGAATAATTTTGGTTCAGAGACATTATAGAGTGTGTCGCTACGACATTGTCTAACTAATGCATGACACTATGAAGTTGAACTTTTGACGCTGCATTATTATCAACAAAGAAGTTGGCAATGCAATGTCAATATTCAAACACTTCGGCGGTGTCTTTGATGATGTTATAATATTGATTATTCCAATGTCATGGCACTATTTGAAACATAGAATTTTATGCCATTTCTATATTTTTTTTGCACAATAACACTAAAAAAATGCATTTTCATTGAAAATATAACACAAAAAATAATGCATTATTTACACTTATAAATGTCCTTTCAGAAGAAAATAGCCATTATAGAAGTAGTGGACAGGGGAAAGCAACCAATAAAAAATCAATCGAGTGATCCTCCTCCTCGTCCATTTCAAGTAACCCCCTATCCTTCTAGAGATCCTTAACATTTTTTAAAGAAAAGATGGTGAAAGTATATCCATTTAAAAGGCAGTCATTAAGGAAGATTTTTGAAAGTTTATTAAAGAAAATGGACTACAAATTACTTAAGGTCAATAAGCTAGAAGAGGAAAATAAGAGGGATTATCCCAATTTTTACCCCTACCATCGCATGTTGGGCCATAAAATTGAGGAATACTTTACCTTTAAAGAATTATATTGAATGAAATTTTTAACAAGGTAATATCATCATCCTAAAGGAATACTTGGTAGATATGGATTAGGGGTCCGTCAAAGTCAATTCAGGTAACAATTCTAATATTTCTCTATCTATTGAAGATTATTAGGATTTAATTTATTCTATGCATTTAAAAAGTTGTTTAGCAAATATTTTCAACTTTCTCAATAGTTGCTGATGACAACCAAGGGTCCAATCTTGGAGGTTAAGTTGGTGGCATCATAGAAGGACGTTGAGATGATTTCCTCTCTAGTAGTTGTATGACCTACGATAACTAATAAAAAGAAAAAGAGTGGCATATTTGTAGAGAGGAAACATATAGTTGATGAGAGATATATTCAGATGGAAGATGGTGGAGTGAAATAATTATCTCCATTGACTTTATCTGACTTTTACTTTTCCCCATCAATGATAAAGGGATAAAAAATTAATAAAAGATCTTCTACATATATTATAACGATTAAAAATGAAAATGAAGTGAAAGTATAATCTACTAGAGATCAAAATCAAGATCTAGTAGTGATTAATAAAAATTTCCTAAAAATTGATTATTTGAATTCAACCTCTAAAGAGGATGATGAACGTGAAATTATATCAGATTGTGACTCCCCTAAATTAATTTTCAAGGGAGTAATATCATGATAGATTTTTTTAGATTCAGATTCTCCATCAAAAAATGATGCAGCATCGCTTAAGAATAGCATAGACCTCACCACAGTTTATCCTTTCTAGGAGATCATGGAGATGCATCTTTATTATGGTAGAGTATTATCGCTTAGGCTTTTTGTCAAGAAAAAAGGCAACTAAGCCTTATCCAATGATCTGATTCAAACTTTCACTCAATAACCAAATCTTTCTTTGAATGCACCGGGTCCTAATCCTGATGTTCCCATGATTGATTATAATGTCTTAGCCCATCTTAGAAAATTAACAACTAGATTGAGTATCTATATTTCCCTCATTTGCTAAAAAAAATGAGGGAGTCTTTAATCAATGCACCTCTTGATCTTGAGATTTATTTTGCGCAGTTAGCTACAACTTCACAAGATTAAGCTTTACCTTTTAAAGAAATCTTAGGTGTAATCTTTCTAATTAGGATCTACTTCTTGGGAATGCTGATCATAATAGATCTCTTTATATTTCAAAAAATGTGGGAAATTTTAGATGATCAATAGTCCTTATTTATATGGGTGCATAGGTCAACATTATGAATGTAAAGACTCTCATATATATGAAAGTTGACACACATAAGATTGTTACTAATAAGCTAATATTATGTTGGTTTAATGAAAAAGGCATGAATACTTAAGATTTAATCACACTCTTATTAAATATTAAAGAGTTAAAATTAGAACCTAAATTTTATATAATTATTTCAGTGACATCCTTTAATGCACTTCAAACTAGGCCTTGGTCCTCAAATATAGGATGGTTTCATCTATCCTGCACCAATGAATCAAATATCAATGAGATGACATTTAATATGTGATTCAGAGTGATTTGTAACCATTCTCTATTCAAGATATCAGAGCTTACGATGATGCTATGTACTACACACCTAATGGGTATGCTACTTATTCTAAACATGAAATTATAATCATGGAGGAGAAAACCATTAATGAAAGTGCAAAAGGGAAAGAAAATTCAAGAGAAAAAGAAAAATAAAATAGATAAAGAAAAGAAATTGATACTAAAGATGATGTCGAGGGCATGTTCCTTAAATACTTTCCCTTAAAGAGGTGGGAGGACGGCCCAAAGGGCACGTGGTTGAGGTTGTGCTTCATTCAGAATAAAAATACACCCAATGTATATCAAATTAAAGTTAAGTTCAGTTGATGACTCAAAGGTATAAGGTGTAAAGATTCCATTTAATTATAAAAATATAAATTATCTTCCAAAATTTAATATCACTATGGAATAAGATAGTGATCTAGAGGATAATGTTCCAAAAACTCAAAGTGACGAACCTAAATTAACAATATATAAAAAGCTAAGTAGAAGAATAAAAAAGCCTTAAACTTAATCCCACTATCCATTGATAGGGTTGCAGGGTTAATAACTAAGGACTCTTCTAATCTAGGTGGTTAAGTTGGAAAAGTCCAAAAGTTCTTCCCTGGTCCCTCCACCTCAAGGAAGGAAGATGAAGTAAACTTGGAGGATAAAGATTTCAAAAAATTAATGGACTTACCTTTTGATTATTTTCCTATGTGTGCATGAAATTATGTGTCTAATGGTCTCAAGCTAGGTCAATGGACCTAGGGCCAAGCTAGATAACATAAAATTTTTTGGCATAGAAAAAAAAAACTTAAATAGTGGTATCAATTTTAGGATCGTTGGTTCATTTGATGATGATGAATATTATCTCATGATAATTAATCATCTTGAATCTGAGATGAACCTTATTGAAACTGTTAATTCTCTTGATCTGATTTGTTTAGAAATATTATATGACTTAGATGAACTTCAAATTTTGGTTGCACCCCTTGAATTTAAGGAAGAATATAAATTAATCTTTGATGAGTTAAAAGAAATTAACATTGGAACATAGGATGACCCTCATGCTACCATCATTAAATCCTTACTAAATGAAGATGAATCGAATGATCTAATCAAACTCATTTTTTTAATTTAAGGATTGCTTCGCTTGGATACATGATGAAATGTTGGGCTTATCCTCTAATGTAGTAGTCTATAAACTCTGGATTTGACATGATGAAATTCCAGTAAAGCAAGCTCATTGATTCATGCGTCTGGAGATCGAACAGCGAGTCATTTTTGAAATTAAGAAACTGGTCGAGACAAGATTTATTTGAGAGGAGCAATATCCCTCTTGGTTTGCCAGTGTCATGCTTGTTCAAAAGAAAAATATTTAAATTCGAATTTGTGTCAACTGTAGAGATCTGAATAAGGTATGTCCCAAAGATGAGTTTGCCTTATCCATACCCAAGCTCATGGTGGGTATTGCCTCTTCTCATATTATTTTCTCCTTTATGGATGGCTAATCTTGATATAACCAAATTAAGATGGGCATAGAAGATGAGACAAACACTATATTTAGAACTAAGTGATCTTTTGTTATAAGTGATGCCATTTGGCCTTAAAAATGTGGGTAGGACCTATCAATGGGCCATGACCCAAATCTTCAATGAACTTATCTATAGTCAGGTAAAATGTTATATCAATAATTTGTTCATTAAAAGTAAAGTTAAAAAGAGGCTCATATGTATGACTTAAGAATTATCTTTATGTGATTGTGCCGCGATAACCTCAAAATGAATCCCTTTAAGTGTGCTTTCAGCATCACTTTAGGTTTTAAGGTTTTGTAGTAAGGCACCATAGAATTGAAATTGATGTTGCTAAGTTCAAAGCCATCTTAGATAAGCCACCTCCTAAATGCCTCACTAAGTTAAGGTCTCTTCAAGGTAGTTTGGTATTTATAAAAATGTTTATTTTTAATCTCTTGAAAAGATGTCAACCTTCTTTATACTACCTTAAAAAGGCTTTAAATTCATATGAGATGTAAAAAAATCAAAATGCCTTCAAAAATATCAAACAATATCTTATAAATCCCCCAATCTTGGTATCCCCTATTCTAGGGAAACCACTGATCCCTTACACCATGGCCCTGGATGATTCTTTTGGTGACTTGTTAGCTCAAGTCAATGAAAAGAGAAAAGAAACTTCTCTCAACTAACTTAGTTGATGACTCATTTTGATGGAAATCCTTTATCCTTCTATTTAGAAATATTGACTTGCCTTAGTTCTCGCAGCCCAAAAACTAAGTTTTTATATGCTTTCTCATCGGATAAGTTTCATCTCAAGAATTAACCCTTTACAATATCTTACAACCTAATTTGTGGTATATGATATTATTTCAATTCAAAATAACCTTCATTACCCTATATAATATGAAAGGAAGAGTTGTTGTCGACTTCTTTACAGTCACCCACTTCCGGCAGAATCTCCCCTAAATAATGATTTACCCTTGAACAAATCATGAGTTTAGGGGAATCTAATTATCATGTTTGGGAGTTGTTTTTTGATGGTGCGACATCTTTTCTAAAGAGGTGAAGCACAAACTACTTTTCTTGAAAAAGCTAGAATTGGCCTAATTTTCATAGCACCAGAAAAGGGAATGTTTCATTTCTCGTATTATTTATTAAAGCCTTATACAAACAAAGAGGTTGAATATGAAGCTTGAATAATTAGTTTGGATCTTACAATATCGATGGTCATAAAATAAATCAAAATCTTTGGGGATTGTCAGTTGGTTATCAACTAAATTACAGGAACCTACAACATTCTCACCAAAAACTCTTAAAATACAATCAGTACATAAATCATCTTCTTGAGCAAATTACCATTTTAATTTTGTACAAAATTCCCCTTGGAAGATATTTTAAGTTGGATGCCTTAATAAAATTTGAAAAGGAGTTTGCCTATCAAGAAGTAGACTCCATTTCTATAGAAATTTAGGGATGATAGATCTTAGCTCCTATTGATTTGAAGCAAAACAATAATAAGTTTTTTGAGTTCCTATATGCCCCTTTAACAAGTAATGAAAAAGGCAATTGGAGATAGCCTTACATTAATTATCTTCAAGAAGGAAAGCTTCCTAATGCACTTGCTAACAAAATTAAGAAACATGCCATCTCATATACACTCATAAAAGAAACCTTATACCATTGATCATTTGATTAGGAGTGATTTCATTATTTAGATAAGCATGAAGCCTTGAAGATTGTAAATGAGGTCCACGATGGACTGTGTTGTTCTCATCAATTTGGTGCTATGTTACAACTAAAAATTAAAAGATTTGGTTTTTACTAGCTTTCTATGATTGACAATTACATAAATATTGCATGATGTTATCATCAATGCCAAGTTTATGGTGTGATCTTACATCAACCGCCTAATATGTTGCATCCCATGATACCTTCATGGTCCTGCTAGAGTTGGCGCACCAATGTTATTTGGCCTGTTGACCCTCCTTCAAAGGGTCATTGCTTCATTTTGGCTATGACTGATTATTTCTCTAAGTTGGCAAAAGTAACTCCCCTAAGCTAGATAACATCATATAATGTTATGAAATTCTTTCATGATCATATCATATATTAATTTTATATGCCCCATAAAATCATAGGACTCCAACCTAATTCATTCCATTTTCCTTATTATATGGGTCTGAGGGTTGTACTCCCTTTGGAAGTTCAAATACATTCTCTAAGGATTGCCGTACAAAACCAAGCTACAACTAAACAAAATGCTTAATTCTATTTAGAAAAGCTTTAAGGCCTTGAAGAGTTCCACCTCCAAGCTCAATAAAATCTAGAGCTGTATAAAGCACGAATGGTTCAAGCTCATGATAAGTTAGTGTGACATAAAGCTTTCCAAGTAGGAGACTTGGTCTTAATTTTTCGGAGACCTATCTTAGCTCACCAAAAATTCAGTGGAAATTTAGAACCAATACGGAACGGAGCATTCATTATAGAGATAGTCTATTAAGGGGTTGCTTCCAATTAGTTGATTATAAAGGAAATCTCTCATTTCTTCCAATCAATGGGAGTTTCCTTAAGAAATATTATGCTTGATGTAATCTGAACCTACAATTAATGCAAAATTTTAGCTTCAAGTAATATTGAATCAAATTACCTAAATATAAAATTCTAAAATAAAAAATCCTTCAATCCTTAAGGTTAGGTGTGAGTCCCCGTGCTTCCTTTTCTTATAATTAAATTTGCTAGTGATGGAATAAGTCCTATGTGGCACAATCTTATAATTAAATCTAAATACTCTAACCATTAAGGTTAAGTGTGAGTCCCCATTTCCTAAGGATTAAAACCTACTATTGGTGGAGCAAACCCCCTGTGGCACCACCCTAGTGTAAAAAATTAAACACTTTTTAGTCTTGTAAAGTTAGGTGTGAACCCCTCGTGCTTCCTTTTCTTAAGACTATATTTATTGTTGATGGAGCAAGCCTTCGTGGCACCATCTTTGCATTAATTAAAATCATAAAAACTCTAATATTTTAGGAATAGGTATGAATCCTCATACTTCCTATCTCCTAAGATCTTGGCTAAGCTAGTGTTGAATTTAAGTCTACTGGGCTCCTCCATAGCTTAGTTATCTTTAGTCCCCTTGATTCCTTACCTTAGACCTATAGGTTAATTAAAATAAAAGAAACCATGATCTTCTAGGGATGGGTGTGAGCCCCTATACTTTCTATCTTCTAAGATCTTAACTAGCTAGTGTTGGATTTAAGCTTACTAGGCCCCTTGGTTGTAGACATGGACCCAAGTACTATGATTTTGATGATAATAAATATTATTGTTCCTTGACTACTGTCATTCATGCTTATTTATTTTATGTTCCAAGGTCACTAACCTTTCAGGTCCACAAGTTCACTTGTAACGTCAATCAGCTCAAGATCAGGTAGACTAGAATTGAATAAGTCTGTAATTTCTATTTCAATGCATTTTTTACCTTTTCTTGAGTCAAATGTACCTTGGTGGATCCTGAAGCTAAGTAACCTTGCACACACACACACTCAAGGGGAGAAATTAAATGTGTTATAGTTTTTTTTATTTTTAATTATATCTTATAGGATGATTTTATATTGTCATGGATGATCAGTAAAAAACAAAAACCCATACTAGATCATAAGGGTCATGTAAACTTGCTTAAGCAAATCATCCTAAATGATACTCCCATCGTCTTGGATAATATGCTCAAATAAAAAATACTCAGTCGCCAAACTCATTTCGGCATGATTTTATTTTTAAAATTTTGTTCTAATCGTATAGGACAATCCCATATCATTCTGGACAATTCATTACAATCATGTATAAATTAGTCAAGTGATTAAGGAAAGTAATTAAGGTTAGATTGATCGAACATATCGGTCTAGCCGATTGCAAGATCATCCTGGATGATATGTATGAAAAACCTTAGTTCTCTCTTAAATCTCCTGGATGTCCTGAACAATCTGTTGGATGATAATCACTGATTTTGACTAATCGTATAGGATAATCCAAACATTATTCTGGATGATCAATTATATTTTTATATCATCCTAATTTATCTTCTAGACATCCCAAACTATCTACTGGATGATAATGTATGATTTTATACTAATCGTACGGGACGATATCTAAATTATCCTAAATAATTAGAACAAATATTGTGTTTTAATCGTACAGAAAAACGAGATCATCCTGGCTGGAAGGGCTAATTTAAACTAATAATACTGGACCATATGTCGATTATATTGGATGATCTTTAATAGTACGCTGAAAATTAGGACATTTTTTGAGGCCTTATATTTAAGCTCTCTCAATTGCTTATGATAATATCTTTTGCTGTTATCCTTACCTGAGAGAGCTTAGAGAAGGAGAAGGAGAGCTTGAGCGAGAGAGAGAGAGAATCTTGTTAGGGGGAGTTTGTGAGGTGTTCACAAAGGTTGCTTCAAGTAAGGATTCATCTTTTTATATCATCATCCTTAGCTCCTTGGAGGCTCTTTGGAGGTTTTCATCAGTACTGCATCAAGGTTCTATACCTACTACAGGAGGAAGCAAAAGGAGTATGGGTTCTCTGCCTCATCGAGATCAGTGAAAAGGATTTTATAAAGGTTTCTCTGCCTTGCTGTGGGAGCAAAAGGAGAGACACTATAGTTATTAGTGTAATGTTCGAAGGGTGCCTCCGAGGAGTGGATGTAGGTCAGATTGATTGAATCACTATAAATCCAATTTGTTCTTTCTTATTACTTTTATGCATTTTAATTTCCACACCTTAATCTTCTGTGGTTAATTGTATGGTTAAAAGCTTTGATTTGTTTTGTTAATCGCTTCTTCACCAAGGGTTTGCACTTGTTTATTTTAAAAATATTCAAAAAGGTTTCAAAAAGATCTTGCCTTTTGTTTAAGAATTTTTAAAACTATCAATTCACCCCCTCCCCCCCCCCCCCTCTCTTGGTTAGCATTGGGCTAGTTCATAAGGGAATAACAACCCTAATGAATTTTCATTTGGTATTAGAGAGGGATTCATAAAATTAAGTTTTTGAACACTTTTGAATTTTGATCAATGGCTAACTTTCATAATCAGAACATGGGGGAAGGGTATTCCATTACTCAACTACCCTTATTTTATAATATATCTTTTGATTTCTAAAAAACTTGCATGTCCACATTTTTACAATCTATATATTATCACATGTGGATTCTTCTAAAATAAGGTTATTTTGAACCAACATGTGAAATAAATGGTATCAAAACTGGACTTCTATTTTCTAGACTATTGATGATTGGGATCTAGCTAAAGTTAATGCAAAATATATAAACTATTTTTTTCTTTGCACTCGTACGCAATCTAGATTAAAGGAACAAGTGAGGTTAAGCAATCTAGATTGAATATTTTACTTCATAACTATGAAATTTTTCATATGAAACCTAGTGAGTCAATATTTGAAATATATACTCTATTTACACAAATAGTCACCTCCATGCATGCCTTAGGAAGAGAGCTAACTTACTATGAGAAAGTTAACAAATTTTGAGATGTTTACCTTCTTCCTTTGATGCTAAGATTATTGTTATAACTGAGTCTAAGGATTTGAATATTTATTCGATTAATAACTTACTTGGATCACTAATTGCTTATGAGCAAGGAGTGAACTAAAGGAAGCTTGATGCAGGTGAGAAAAAGAAAGAGAAACTATAGTCTTGAAGGCTAATGATTCATACACAAATTCTTTTAGTTTTGAAAGTGATGACATTGTTTTAATTAAAAGGTAATTCAAGAGTTTCTTAAGGAAAAAGAGAAAGCATCATAAAAAATAAAACAAAGGTAAGAACCATAAAAATTCTAAAGTTTATTTTGATGTTATTTATTTTGAATACAAGAAGCTAGGGCTTCTAAAGGCTAATTGCCCAACTAGTTTACCCAAGTAAGAAAAATGGTGAAGAAAAGCCTAAGTTCAGGAATGATAAGAAATGGATCCAAAAAACTTTCTAGGTGAATTCTGTATCTAACGCCTTTGAAATTGAAGGTGAAGAGGAGACAAAAAACTTGTGCTTGATGGAGAATAATCATATTGGTCACTCTGACCAAGAAGTGGTATGTGAATTAACATACAATTAATTGCTTGATATTTTTGAGAAGATTCATTCATCTTATAGAAAGCTATCACATGACATTATTAGATGAATTTACATGCTAGCCTAAAACTGAAATTTCTGAACTTATAAAAAGAGCATGAAGTTTTGATTAAAGATCATTCTACACTTGATAGCAATCACATGACATTATTAGATGAATTTGATACTTTGAACAAAAAGTATTATGAATTGACTGATAACCATGATTCCTTAAAAAATTTACATGTTGAGCTAGAAACAACATATAAGGAATTAGATATTTTTGTAACTAATTTAAATCGTAAAGAGCATGCTTTAAAAATAGAAATTTCAGTTCTTGAAAATTCAAATAAGCTTTTAGAAGCTCATTTAGCTACTTTAAAAAAAAATTTAAAAACAACCCATAATGCTTGAGTTTCACAATCAATCAAATCAACATGCATTATTCAAACCTAGGAAGAGGTACTATAACCTGAGTAGATTAGTAAACCTTTTTCCTGGTGTTAGATGTTTTTTATGTGGCATGCTAGGACATATTTCCCACACATGCACCATTCACTGTAAAACACATTAGGTGTGGAGATCCAAATTGTATGATTCACAACATAACATGCATTCATTGCATTCTTTTTTATATAAGAAGGGACCCAAACTTGTTTAGGTTCATAAATCTAATATTTAATGATTTTATAGTTGTGCTCTCACACAAGACCTCGTAAGAGCATGTGGTATCTAAACATCGGATGCTCTCATCATATGACTAGAGATGCTAATCAATTTATTTTGCTAGAAGCCAGAGCTAGAGGCAAGGTCACTCTTAGAAACAACACTACCAATAAAGTGGTTGTCATAGGTATAATCGAAAACACCAAGAACCTTTTGATTTAAATTAGTTTACTTATTGATGGCTTAAAATATAATTTGCTCAGTATCAATCAGCTCTACGATAAAGGATTTAGCATAATTTTTTTGTCAAAAGCTGCATTATAAGCTTAAATAATAATATTGTTTTACAAGGAAAAAGGATCAATAACATCTACATGTTTTATTTAAATAATATTGAATGTGCTACTTCTTTTTGCTTAAAAACTATTGCTGATGAGTCTTGGTTGTAGCATATGAGGTTATGTCATGTTAGCATGAAAACACTTAGTAAAGTTACCTAAGAAGACTTAATAAGAAAAATCCCCATGCATGAATTCACTAAGTACCACCTATGTGATGCCTCTCAACTAGGGAAATAAGTCAAATTCTATTTCCATTCCATTAAAAACATTAGCACCTCTAAACCTTTAGAAGTCTTTCACATTGATTTATTTGGACCCATTAGCACTGCAAGCTTAGGGGTAAAAGTCTTTAGATTTGTAATAGTCGATGACTACTCGAGATTCACTTGAATTAGATTTCTGTCACATAAAAGTGAGTCATTCAATGAATTTAAATCATTCTTCACTTAGATTCAGAAAAAACTATGTTGTGAGATCTTAACCATTTATAGTGACCATAGTAGAGAGTTTGAAAATGAGAGATTTGGAACTTTCTATGAGGAGCAAGGGATTAGTCACAACTTCTTAGTTCCTAGGACCCCTTAGTAGAATGGGATAGCTGAAAGGAAGAACATGACCTTAGTGGAAGCCGCTAGAGTCATGCTTGCTGAGTATTTACTTTAAAAATACTTTTGGACAGAAGCGGTGCACCCCGCTTGTTATGTGTTGAATATGGTGAATGTTAGATCCAAACTGAAAAAGATATCCTATGAGATCATTAAGGGTAGGACACCCGACCTTTCTCACCTCTATGTATTTGGTTGTAAAGTTGCCATTCTAAACAATGGGAAATCACTCTTAGGAAAATTTGACCAAAAATCTGATGGAGTGTTCTTAGGCTATTTAAGTGTAGGGAAATTCTTTAGAGTATTTAATAAGTGGACATTGGTGATGGAGGAGACTACTCATGTAGTATTTGATGAATCTAATTCTGAGAAGTCTAAAGTTAAGGAGGAAGAAGAAGTAGGTGAGATTACCTAAAGAGTATAAATTACAAATCTGGAGAAAAGTATAGAACCTCAAAATATTTTGCCTAGAGATTAGAGATATTCTTTGAGTCATCCTAAAGAACAGCTCTTAGGAGAACCTTTTGAAGGTAGTAGAATTAGATATGGACTTAGAAAAGAAGTTAACCACTCTACCTTCATCTCAATGACTGAACCCATCAATATAAATCAAGCCTGTTCTTATGAATTTTAAATCCTAGCTATGCATGAGGAATTGAACCAATTTGTTAAAAATGATATCTAGAAGCTAGTAGAAAGACCTAAGGATCAAAGTGTAGTAGGAAACAAATGGGTATTTAAGAATAAAATGAATGATTCAGGTGTGATGGTTTGGATCATTCCATATATTGCATTATATGGTTTTCTAGAGAGAACGTCTAAGTTTTTATAGAGAGAATGTCTTCCATTCTTTTCGAATTTGGTTTTTCGCAGTCTTTTCATGGTCGGTGGAGCAGTCGCCGGATGATCATCGGCGTTTCTTTTCCAATGTCATGGATGCTCTGCGACCTTCTGGATCTTTACGTACCAATGGTATAGTAACGAATGGGATTGTTATTAGAGAAGGAGCAAGACCTCCGAGCCGTCAAGTTCTGGTTGAGGGCAAGGGGAAGAATGCTATGGTGGATTGTGTAGCTGCTAAAAGAAATGTGGATTTGAAGAAGGGTGCAAGTACGGACAATCTTGATTCTTCATTGTCGGATGATTTAATTTTAAAGGTGAATAAGTTTTATGGGGTTTTTGAGGCAAATAATTGTCGTAATATTGCAAATGATCTGAATTCAGTAGAAGTTTAGAAGGTTGATGAGAACATTGATGTTGTAAAGGATTCTGTAGATGATTTGGTGAGTAATGGAATCTTGATGAATGGTAACATTAGACTGGATGGTAATGGGGAGGTTTCTAAAGCCTGGTTGAAGCCGAAGCATATCAGGATTGCTTTTAACAAGGATCAAGTTGAGTTATCAGAGGATGGGATTGCAGTTAGGCTAAATCCAGACATGGAAGCAAAGAATTCACAAGTTCTGAAGAATTCGTTAGTGATTAAAGTGTTGGGAAACAATGTGCCATTTTTAATTTGCAGTGTAGAACTGAGAAGGCAATGGAGTAAATATGGTGGATTTCACTTGACATCAATTGGCATGAATCAGATTCTTTGTTCTTTCAAGTCGAATGAGGCTGTGGAAGGCATTCTGAATGGTGTTCCATGGTACATTAGCGATTACATAGTCGGCATGGACAGATGGTCCCTTGTTTTTTATCATAATTCTTTTAAGGTAATTTCCGCTCCCGTCTGGATTAGATTCTCGTGCTTGCCTTTATATTGCTGGGATGAGGAGAATATAGCAAGAATTGCATCTCATTTTGGTTCACTGATGTATATAGATGGAAATACTTTTAGATGGGGAAAATGATAGTTTGCTCTTGTCTGTGTTAAAATTGATCTGGAGAAGAAATTACCGAATGGAGTTTGGGTAGATGGATCAGCTGGGAGATTCTTCCAAAGGGTGGAATATGAGAAAATTGACTTACTTTGCTAACAATGTGGTAGAGTGGGGCATGACAATAAGGAATGTCCTGATGATGTTATATATGGTATTAAATATCAAATGACGGGGAAGCCAAATGTAGTAATAAGTGAAAGCAAGACGGTTGTATCTGAAATCAAGTCCTCTGTGATTAATTCCAAATATGGCTGGTGGATTCATGTTCACTTTAAGAACAGACGATTTACCAAAGGTAGAGCTGCCAGTAGAGGAGTGATTGGTAATAATGGGATCAGTTCGGAGAGTATGTGAAATAGTAACTAGAAGGTTATTGTGTAGAAGAAAATTCAACAGGAGAAGGTGGTAGCTGTTGCTATGGGCAATTATTTTCTGGCTTCAGAAAACTGGTCAGGTAAAGAGAAAGTTGTTGGAGACAAGTTGCCAGAAATTCCCTTAACTAATAGGTATGTTGCTTTGCTTGAAAACAATGAACAAGAGTCTATTAAAAAACCTGAGGAGATTAATAAATCAATTGTTACAGGTATGGAATTAGTTGATCCATGTGTCATGAATAATTGCATTATTTGTCACAGTGGTGCTATCAAAACTAAACTAGCCAAAGAATTGAAATCTTTGGGATCATTGGAACCAGATTATAAAAAGAAGAAAAGGGATGGAAGGATGAGTTCCATGAATGGGTAGGAATCCCCTGCACTTGTTTAATGTCTTCTCTCTTATTTTGGAATTGTAGGGGGGCCAGGAAAAAGGAGGCCTCTTTGTATTTGAAGGAGATTGTTAGAGATCATGATGTTTTTTTTATTGGGTTAATGGAGACCAAGCTAACCAGCATTGATAGAAGGGATGTTGACTGCCTTATTGGTAATGATTGGGAGTATTTCCATTATCCTGCTGTTGGTACTTCAGGGGGTATTTTGGTGCTATGGAATAGGAAGGTTGTGTCTTTTGTTGTGAAGGAGACTTCTTCTCAAGTCATTGTTGGGGATCTTTATGTTCCCACCTTGGGGTCTTGGAAAGTCGCCACTGTCTATGGGAGTAGATGTTGTAAGGAGAGGGAGAGTCTTTGGAGCCTGCTTGAAAAGTGTATGGAGGATTCTATTCCATCCATCATTGGTGGGGACTTTAATTGTATCTTGAATAAGGAGGAGAAGAAAGGAGGTAAGAGGTTCCTTTTTTCAAAAGGACCTAGAGAGATGAAATGTTTCATGATTAACTCAGACTTCCATGATGTTGGAAGTATTGGACCAAGGTTTACTTGGTGCAACAACAAAGAAGGAGCCTCTCAAATTTGGGAGAGGTTGGATAGATGCTTATTGAACTCGGTTGCTCTTCAGAAGCTTCCATTAGCTGTTATCAGACATCTTGCAAGAGTGGCATCTAACCATAGTCCAATTGTTTTTAAATTGGCTGAAAGGGTGCGATTCAAGTCAAAGACCATTAAATTTGAGGATACATGGAGTTCTTACCCAGCGGCTAGGAGTATTGTGTATCACTCATGGAAGAAAAATGATTTTGGTGATGAATGTATGATCTTGCAAAGGAAGCTCAGGAGAACATTAAAAGCTTTATTTTTTTGGAATAAAAATAAGTGCAAAGACTTGAATGTGTTGAAGGAAAATCTAAAAAGGGAAATACTGGAACTTC
The DNA here is from genome assembly GCA_016618105.1 of Dendrobium huoshanense. Lineage (NCBI taxonomy): Eukaryota > Viridiplantae > Streptophyta > Magnoliopsida > Asparagales > Orchidaceae > Dendrobium > Dendrobium huoshanense. The sequence continues at coordinate 15,861,032 of CM028360.1, forward strand.
AAAACAAGGAAGCCTTGGGAGAAGATTGGTCAGTTGAAGATCTTTTTTTGCTTAGGAGCAAAGTTCATGATCTTAATGTTACATTGAGAAGATTGTCCACTTGGTGGAATCAAAGGGCAAAAGCAAGGTGGCATGAGGAAGGAGATACAAACTCAAAGCTTTTTCATAATTTTGCTACGGTAAGAAGGAATGGTAATCGGGTGAATCAAATTAAAGATGTTTATAATAATTTGAAAGAAGGGGATGACCAAATTGAGAAGGTCTTCATACATTACTTTGAAGAGAAATGGAAATTCAAAGACTGCAAAATGTCGGGCTGGCCATTGGTTTCAGAGAATCAGAAGTTTGCTTTTTTGAATGCTGAATTTTCCATGAAAGAACTGCATATTTCAGTCTTTCAATAAGGGAACAATAAGTCACTAGGTATGGATGGTGTTACCTCCTCTTTCTACAAGAGCTATTGGAGTATTGTTTGGGAAACCTTGTGGAATGCTATTAATTGCTTTTTAATGTCTGGACATATGAATATGGAATGTAAAGATACTTTAATAGTCTTGATTTCTAAAGTGAAGAACCCATTGATTCCTTCTAACTATAGACCAATTAGCCTATGCTAGACTAACTATAAGATAGGGGCTACAATGCTAGTTAACAGATTGAAGAAGTGTATTTCCAAGATGATTTCTGAAGAGCAAAAGGCTTTCATTCCTGGAAGATTAATTTCACAGCATTGTCTGTTGGCTCAGGAGATCTTTCATAAGTTCAAAATATCTAAAAACAAAATGGGGTTGATGGCTATAAAGTTGAACATGGAGCATGCGTATGATAGCATGGGATAGCCAACACTTTGTCAAATACTTAAATGGTATGGTTTTCCAACTATTTTTTCTAACCTTCTCATGGAGTGTGTTATAGATGTGAGATTTTCTATCATTATTAATGGGAAGAATTCCAAGTGGATTAATGCTCAAAGTGGATTCCGGCAAGGGTGTCCACTCTCACCATACCTTTTCATCATGTGCTCTCAACTTATGTCTAATTCATTAGAGCATAGGGGATAGACTCTTTTTGTCAAACTTCTCCTAGAGGTCCAAAGATCACACATCTCCTTTATGCAGATGATGTACTAATTTTCTCACATGTCTCTCTAGCCTTAACTAAAGCCTTGAAGATCATTGTTGAGAATTTTGTGAGTGGACAGGCCAAAGAATTAATTTCAGCAAGTCACAGATTATATTCGGCAAGGTTGTTAGATACCCTATAAAGAAGAAGATTGCTAGAGTGCTTGGCTTCAAAGTTGTAAAGGAGATGAGTTATTTGGGTATAAAGATCTCTCTTAGCAGATTGAAGATGGCTGACTTTCAAGAGTTATTGAACAATTTCATGGATAGACTCAATGCTTGGGGTAAGAAGTCATTGTCAATTGGAGGTAAGCTCGCTCTCATTGAAAGCTCTTTACTGTCTATGCTGAATTTTTTAATCACTCATTCTTTGATTCCTAAAAGAATGTTACATGAGTTGGAAAAACTTTGTAGAAATTTTATTTGGCATAAACCAGATGGGAAAAATAGTGTGCATTATGTTGCTTTGGGGGAAATTTGCAAACCAAGAAGCATGGGAGGGTTGAGATTGCACTCGCCTGTACTTAGAATTGGATCTTTAAGATCTAAATTGGCATGTAATTTTCTCCAGAACCCGGATTCTTTGTTCCACAGAATAATTAATTTTAAATATGGGAATGATGTTATGAATAACACACATAAAAGGATTACTTCTAGTGCTTGGAAAATCTTGTTGGATGGTGGAAATCATTTGAAAAATGTTATCAGGTGGAAAGTGGGAAAAGGTGACAAAATTAATGTATTAAATGATGTAGTGCCAGAGCATCTCGGTTCGAGTCCGAGTGGCGGCAAAAATAAGAATTCATATTAAGAATATTTTAGATTCTATGTAATCCCTCCTCGATTTCAATTATTTAAAAGGGACTCTTCTTTATGATATTTGAAACCTTAGAAAATATATTAACGTTGTTAGATAAATGCATTAATCGGTGGCCAACATTTGCAGATTGTGGTTCATTGGAAGGTTTATATGTACAACAGCTGTTGTTGAGTGATGGTCACTGGAACTATAATTTGCTTCAGAAATCCTTTCATCCAGATCTCATATTATTGATTAGTCAAATTCAAATTGAATCTAATATGGAGGATCGGGTGGAGCTGCTAAGTATGTGTTCGGGCAAAACAGTCTCTGCATTGCCTTATGAGCAAATGCTAATAAACAGATTCACCATGGCTGATGATGGATATTATAAAGGTCTTAATAAGCTTAAGCTTAACAAGAAGGTGGAGATTTTCTAGTGGCATCTTGGTAAATTTGCGATTCCAACCAATGTATTCCTCAGGTACCACAGAATTTTTGTGAATAATTTGTGTGCTAGAGGCTGCCAGTCAGCTGAAACTTATAAACATATTATGGTTCAATGTAAATATATTGTTGAAGTCATTGTGAAGATGCTTAATTGGGGTATTCATATCCCTATTTTCCAATCTCTGGAATGCTGTTTATAGGAGCTAAGGAGTTTAACAGCCCGAAATTTTGGTATTGTTAAAATCCATTGCACCATTGTTTACCTCTCTTGGAAAAACCAGAATGATGTTAAGCATGGTAAGGCTGCTTTACCTTGCTCTCTAGTAGCTACTAATGCTTTATCTTTAGCCATCACCAAATCTAGTCCATATCTTGCTAGCTGGGGTACTATTCTCCTTAGGGAGTCTCAAAATACTTGGTGCCCTCCACTGAAAGATTGGATTAAGATTAATGTGGATGCTTCATTGCTTAGCTCTAATCTTGCTAGAATTGGAGGCATCTTCAGAGACCATAAAGGCAGATTCATCATTGCATTTGTGAAGAATAAAGTCCACTGGGATATTGCTCTGCTTGAGCTGGAGGCTATAATCACGGTGAGGGAGTTCATAAGGAGTTGGATGCTTGAATGCAAATGGGTGATTATTGAGAGTGACCACATCAACATTATTACATTCATTCAAGATTCTTTAAAGAAGAATAATTGGCATGTGGATAGATGGCCGACAAAGGAGTTCTTTTTCTTAAATGACTTCAATAAAGTAGTTTTTCACCATGCTTATAGAAGTTGTAATAAAGTAGCTAATTTGTGTGCTACTATGGCATTGGAAAGTAGTTTCTTTTTTGATAGCTTTTCTTTGGATAACATTCCTTCCCTGTTGTTGAACTTAATCAAGGAGGAATGTGATCCTTTTATCAATTGTAATTAGTTTCTTCGTTACTTAATGCAATTTGATGTAATTCTTCAAAAAAAAAAGGTTTGATGGTTAGGAATAAGACAAGATTGGTGGTTAAGGGGTATAATCAAATAGAAGGGATTAATTTTTAGGAGACTTTTGCCCCTATAGCTAGAATGGAAGCAATTAGAGTTCTACTAGCATTTGTTTATTATAAGGGATTTAAGCTTTTCCAAATATATGTCAAGAATGCCTTTTTAAAAGTGGTAATAGAAGAATATGTGTTTGTATAGTAACCCCCAGGCTTTGTGAATTCTCAATTTCCAAATCATATTTTTAAATTAAAAAATAATTTATTTGGATTAAAACAGACACACAAGGCATGGTATGAGAGGCTTAGCATATTCTTACTGGAAAAGAAGTTCTTTAAGGGGAGCATAGACACCCTTTTTCTATGGAGAGTAGGAGATGAATTAGTCATTATCCAGATCTATGTTGATGATATACTTTTTGGATCTTCTAATAAAACTTTATGTGATGATTTTTCTAAAATAATGAGTAAGAAACTTGAGATGAGTATGATGAGAGAATTATCCTATTTTTGAGGTTTAGTATAAGGCAAATGGATGATGGGACTTTTCTTAATCAATTAAAATATATTAATGACATATTGAAGAAACATGAAATGGATAAAGCCAAGCTATTAAACACTCCCATGAGCTCCAGTGTTCAATTTGATAAAGACTCAAATAAAAAATTATTTGATCAAAAGAAATACAAAGGAATAATTGGATCACCCCTTTACTTGATAGCTAGCAGATGTGATATAATATTTAGTGTGTGATTTTGTGCTAGATTTCAAGTTGATCCAAAGGGGTCCCACCTGACTGTAGTTAAGAGAATCCTTAGATATCTCTTAGGAACCTAAAACTTAAGAATTTAATATCCAAGGCATAACACTTCTTTTAAGATTATAGGATATTCTGATTCTAACTTTATAGGGTGTATGGTGGATAGAAAGAGTACCTTTCAAAATACGTCAATTCATAGGACAATAATTTTTTTTTTTACTAAAACACTACTTTAAGAAGCGATAAATAAGCTATCTCAAACTAAATCTTAATAGGTAACCAAAGCTCCTAACGGACCAAACAGACTGTGTACATAATTTGCCATGGCTTCTACTTTGAGAAATCAAATCCCTACAAACAACTATTTGCTTCTTCCACCGCTCTCATTCCCTAAGCTTTCCTCATCATGGACAGCCATTCCAGCAAGATTCCGGCCAAAGCTCCCATTCCCCTCTCTTCTCACCTCCGCATCGACTCTCTGAAACCACTCACCGCCTCCCTCCTTGAGAAGAAAAAGGAGGTCGTCGGCGTCATCTTCCACAGCAAGGAGGAAATCAGGAAGAACCCTGAGCTCTTAGTTCTCGTACAAGACTACTTTGATAAGGGTCTCCACACCCTCCACTTCTGCAATGCCCTCGACAAGTGCTTCCAGAACGCCCAAAATGCCCAGCTCTTCCTTCAACACGCTCTCCTGCATTTGGAAGAGAAAATAAAACTCTGTTGCATGTTTCACTATTGAAGCTGAATACATAGCCGTAGGAAATTGTGTATCCCAAGTCTAAATTAAAGCAAAAAATTCTATATTTAGGATTACATGTAGGCATAATATCAATTCAATGTGATAACACTAGTCTCATCTTCATTTCTAAAAATTACATCCAATATTTTAGAACCAAATACATTGACATAAGACATCACTTTATTAGGGACCATATTAATAAAGGAGACATTGAGCTATATTATTTAGCAACTGAAATCGAACTGACTAACATCTTTACTAAACCACTGGCATTTGGAACTTTCAGCACCTTAAGGATCAGATTAGGTGTCATAGACATAAATGCATGAACTTGATGATTACTGAACTCTGAATTTTCTATTTTATGATATTTCTTCTATTTTTAATTTCTTATTTATTTTTATTTATGTGCTGTAATTTTCCATGTTTTGTTTTTTTGTTATTCTTTCCTTCAATTTTTTTTTTATTTATCACTGTTGGAATGATATTTTTGCCTTATTTTTAATTTTTAAAAATTATAAATAATGATTGACACCCCTAAATTAGTTAAAGGAATAAACACCATTGATTGTTCTCTTCTTCTAACTCCTTTAATGGAGTAATTTTCTTTTCAAAGCAAAAATCTATTTCAAATTAATAATTGGACTTTAAAATTGAGATATTTTTTATCTTCCCATAGTATTCTATCTCATATGAATAATGTGCAAAGTCATTAAGTCACTTTCAAGCTTTCTTGATTAAGTTGTTACATTTATCAAATGAATAAGATTCTGCTTTATTGTCTACTCTTTATATTATAGAATGAGTCTTTCTTCTTTATTATCAATAAGATATAATCACAATTGAGACTTTTTAAAGATTTCAAAAGGGAGCTAGCTCATAAAAATAACAAGAGGCATAAAATGAGCCTAAAAGAAAACTAAAAAGATGCGCAATGATTGCAAAAAAAATTGAAAGATACACAAAGTATATCAAAAATCAAAAGATGTGAAAAGTGCGTTAAATAATTGATAAGAGACATAAAATAAGCCCATAAGAAATTAAGCTCCATTCTCTTTCAAACCTTTATATCTTTGAAGAATTAATGTGTCACTTGATATTTTCAAAGACTTAATTATTAAAACTCATAATTGTGAGAAACTATTTCGCTATATTATTCTATAAGATATTTTTCTGAAATGAAGTTTTTAACATATTGTATTTCTTATATGATTTCTTTTTTTAGCTAGATTTTTATTTTCAAAAGATTTTTACCCTATAAGGAGTCTAAGCTGGGGATAATAGCAATGGTTGTTCTACCATTTTTGGAATTCAGCAATGTTAATTCATCTCTTATTAATTTGTAATTCAATCATATAGAAAATTTATCATCTTCTAATATTAAATAAAAAACATTTTTTTTATCTTTTTATTATTTTTATTATTTTTTTATTATATTTTTTACTTATTTTTTATTAGGTGTTACTTTTTTTTTGGACATTTTTTTTTATCATCTTTATCCATCATCAAAATTTTCAATTTTTTTTCACATCATTCTAGATGATTTACTATCAGACTTGATGATATCATCAATTCACCATTCATCATCATCTGATGGCTGATCTGACTCTATTATTTGAGATCGTGCTCGATGATCTACATCCACATCATCTTAGATGATATGAATGAATAATGCCTTAATTATTGGTAATTGTCCTGGACGATCCACCTATTTGTCCTAGACGATTTACCTATTTGTCCTAGACAATCCACCTGTTCGTCATGGACGATCCATGTGTTAAAATGATCAGATGTTTTAAATTCGATCAATATGATCCATTATTGCCAATTGTTCTAGATGATCCACCTGTTTATCCTGGATGATCCTTATACTCAAAGATCGTATTGGCTGACTCTTCAGGATGATCTCATGTGTTTAATCTTACTAGATGATGTTCGATCATTCTAGATTATAGAACTGCCTTTTTAACTAATCATCATGGATGCCATATTACTCATGATCATCCTAGACAATTTCGCGATGGTTCTAGTTGATTTGCCCGACCCTTTGTAAATAACTAATTTTAATCATTTTCTTCACTCCAATACCCTTCAAATCCTTCTCCCTTTCAGTCAAACTATCAAAATAGATGGTGGCAAGCATTTTAGGATGCTTACTAGAAGCTCCTCGAGGGTAATTATAGACCATCAATTCACTGAGGCAGCATATCAAGTTGTTTATCTCCGGTACAAAATTATAGGGATTATATCCTCCAAGATTGTCAATCTTGTTGACAAAGTTGCTACTTAGCTTTGCATGTTTTACACACTTGCAACTTGTATGTTTTTTATGATTCCAAATATTATTGTTTTGATTATTATATTTGTTTTTTTGCTCTTGTGTGTACTAACATTTCAGAGAAATCATACTCCAAATTATTAAAGACTTTAAATATGTAGTTTTTCATTTTATTTGAGTCTGAGAGAGTGTAATTGTAATTGAATAACTTAGCACACACACATCAGGGGAGAGCTTTAAAATTCACAATTTTTAAAACTGATTATATAGTACGAACCATGTTTGTACGAGACGATCTGATCAGTTATACTCCCAAACGAGTAATGGAACAAATAGAGACTGGCAAAATTTTTTTTCTAAGTATAGTTGTTGGTGGAATTTTGAAAACATGTTTTGAAAATATTGGTTTTCTTTGGGGATTTTAAGATTAAGGTTAAGTTCTAATTCTAAGGTCGAATCGACTCGTTAGAAAGAGTATATCACCCCGGAGGACGAAAATAAACTTTCATAACGGTGTTCAGTCTTAGAATTATGAAATCCATCTTGAATATTGCGAACGGATGCTAAAGAGAAATTCATATGACTCCGAAGGGTCAAAATGAGGTTCAACTGAATATCCAATACAATATTCAAGAAGTGTGATCGTTAGGTCCACATCCAAAGTCTTATCAAAGAAAGATGTATCTCCCCGAAGGGAGAAAATATCATTCGATAATAATTCTTTGAATATGATAATAATAATCACTAGTATTTTAAGTTTTCCCAAATAAATCCAATTGAGTTTTGAAAAATCGATTTTTAAAATCAGGTGCGTGTGTGGTTCTAAATCTCCTACGAGCGCAAGCCCTCGTAGTTACTTACATCGTAGGGAGATAAAATCTCCTACGAAAACTCTCGATTAAAATAATGGCAGAATTTTGTTTAGAGTTTCTAGGAGTGATATCAAAGTATGAATAGAATTATTGGAAAATCAAAAGGGAATGGATCAAAATTGAGCAGTTATTAACGGAGTTAAAGGATGAGAGGTAGGGGACACTTTGAGATTCCAGAACCATCCGGAAATGTCCCAACTTAATCTAAGTGTTGGGCTTTATGTTTTGGACTCGAAATGATATTTAATTAGAGTTGAGCATTTTATTAGAAATTTGGGACTATATTCCCGAAGTTTGGGGTCTTATAATCAAAGATCTGCCCCGAAACCTAAATCTATTTTGGACACTGGACCACAGTCGTCCGATCCTAACTAATGCAGTGCAAGATCTGGACTTACCCCGGCCTGGATTGGGGAGCCAGCTAACCACCTAATCGATTTAAAATAGATGAATCCGGTCTTTTATGAAAGAGTGGTAGGGACGTTATAATTAAAGTTTTGGGGAGGCGGGGCCGACATCTAGAGATTTTCCTAATTTGCCCCTTTGACTTATGTTGGGTGCTAAAATGCTAAGGACTATGAAATTAAAATTTTGACTCTTTAATTTGTATCTAATGCAATGCATGCTGGTTAACAACCTCAAATCAAATATGCTTGAAATTTTAAAAACAGGCTTATAAAATAATTTTTTAGAAGACTGGACTTCCCCAGGTCCGGCACCTCGTCCTCATAGGTCAGACTATCCGGACTCTACCCGCAGGCGGGGAAGGGTCTAAAGCAAGGAAAGAGTAATGCAGAAATATGCATGCGACACCGGGGTCGATCCCCGGCTAATTCCCTAGATTCGTTATCTTTCTATGTTATTTAGACTCACTAAAATTTTAGACTTTTAAGATTATGAGTGTAAAACTTTCGCACCCTCACGAGCCTCACGTATCCAGGCGAAAATAAAGAGCGGCATGCAATCGCCAAAAAACTAGTAAAAACAAGTAATCCTAAAGGCAATCAAATCATCAAATCAAATACAAATTAATTAATAAATGTCCATAGGCAGAATTGCCTTGCTTATTACAAACCAGAATATTACAGAAAGTAAAGTGGTCGGGCACCACTAACAACAACCCGGATTCTAAGCCTAGTAATGACGCAAGTTATTTTGAGTGGGATACTCTCAATCTTCAAGTCTTCAAATCTTCAATTTCATTCTTCTTTGGACTCCTTTTCTTCAATCTTCTTGGAATCTTCGTAGTGGATTACCCAAATGGACAAGAGGGCACTTCCCTCTAAGGGGAAGGCCACTCTTTCCTCTTTGGGTAAGGAAGAGGTATGATCCAAATTTGGATTTCCAAATGGAAAAGGAGTGTTCCCCAAAGGGGTATCCTTTCCTCTTTGGAATCCAAGCTTTGGATCTATGTATCCCAACTCAAAATAAACTTTCACAACACTTGACACTTGCACAAATTACATTGATATCAAAATAAAAATCTAGACTCACCTGCAGGGTTATCCTAAGCAATTAATATATAAAAAGTAGTTATTCCCAAGCAGTTGTATATGAGCAGAAAAGAAAATAAACACACTGGCCACGCTCTTTTTATGATTTGGGGGCTTTAGCAGCTGAAGCACCTGTGCAAAGAGTTTATAATATTTATGCATTTTTTGATTTACCCCCTTTTTATATTGCCCTGCATGAGCGTGGCCACCTGCAGAAAACTGTGTCAACATCCAGATCGTACCTAACCTAAGGGTAACCTAGTCGCCAAACACATCAATCCATCCACAGAGTACGGAAAAAGTAAGCAGACACAGCAAAGCAATTTCATCCACAACATGCAGTGAAAACTACGAAAAACCCGGCACACAGCAGTAAAGTAAACACCGGCCTAACCTAGATCTAGAGTTGGTTGTCCTAGCACATCATCTAAAGTGTGTGAGAAAGGTCGTGTGGCTGGGGTAGATCCTAAAGTGGGTTATTAATTGAAGTTGTCTAAAAGTTTGGATTTGTTAAGGCTTAGAAAGGGGGGGTTTAGATTAAAATTTAAATATTAATGAATTAAGAATTTTAATTGGAAATATTTTAGAAGTTAATTGATTGCTACCTTTGTTTCACACCGAGGCCGTGAAGTTTATTTCACCTTCCTTGGGGCTAAGCTAATAGCCTCGTAGGCCTGGGTTACCCAGTAGCAATCGGGGTTAATTAAATTATTTAAATTGGTTAGAATTAAAAAAGTGGATTAATATAAAGAAATGAGTTAATTACTGATTTTAAAAGCTAGGTTAATTTAAGTTTGCCATTAATTGATTCGTGGCATTGTGCCACCAGGCTCGAGGAACCAGCCTCCTTAGGACACTTAGCCCCGCAGCCCGGAGTAGTCCAGCCGATAAACCAAATTAATGTAGTTGAATTAGAGGTTTTAAAAGGCTACATAATTAATGATTAATCTATTTTAAAGTTTAACACCCCTTAGAATCCATTCGTGGCGTTGTGCCACCAGGCTCGAGGAACCAGCCTCCTTAGGACACTTAGCCCCGCAGCCCGGAGTAGTCCAGCCAATAAACTTCATCTTTAGGATGGTTGTTGTGTTTTAAAAGGTTTGTTGAATGTTTTAAACATTAAGTTAACATTTTCTGGAATTTTAGAATGATTTGAGCTTTATGAATTTTTAGAATATTTTAATGAATTAATTAAGGGGTTGAGAATTGACTTTTTGATTAAGTTCAAATTCTGGAATGTTTGTATTTTATTAAAATACTAGACCTTACTACGATCAGTTAGAAGGTAAGTACGCTGAAATCGGATTTTTCTACCTTTTATTACGAAGGTTTGAAGTTTTGAACTAGTTTTAACTACGGTTTGACCAATTTGTTGACTTTTTAAAATATTGCAAATTTATGGAATTTAATATTTTTAATAAATACTAGGCATCACTATGAGTTGAATGCAAGTGAGTTTGAGTAATTTGGATTTTCCTAGAATTAGTTATGAAGGTTTGAAATTCTGACTATTTAATGAATTTTCTAAATTTTCTAATTAGAGGGCTTCTTTTGTGATTTTGCTTCAAACAAGTTCCCAATCTCTTGAAAACACCTCCAAAGGTCAGAAATGACCTAAGGAGGGATCCCCAAGTGTTTGGGAAATTTTGGGATTTTTTTTTAATTATTATTAATTAATTATCTTAATTAAACATTGATTTTTACTCAAAATTAAATTAGGGTTTAAAATGTTGTCAAGTCAAGGGGGCTTTTAATTATCATAGATTAAGGACTGAATTCTGGTCAGTTTGAGGGTTTATATGTAATTTTTGGATTTAAATTGAATTTATTACAATTTTTAGAAGTTTTAAAGGCTTAATGAAGGGTTTAAGACTTAGAAAATTAATTAGGGGACCTAATGACCTCAAAAATCAGTGAAAATTTCTCTAGGGGCTGAGGATGTCACTAAGTTCAAATGTTCAAAGTTCCAACTCAAGGGGAAGTGAATCCTAATTATTGAAATTTTTCTAAGTTTTCTATACATGAGTCCTTAATTATTGTCCTTAATTATGTCACTAATCTTGATGGACTTGAATCAATGTTTGAGCTAACCCTCATACTCAATACACAAGGCATGCATGAACCACATAAACACATTCAATACCTAAATCTAGGAGAGCCTTAGACTAAGTGGTGTGTGCACCTTAAGCATGCAATTAACTAATTAACATAATTAAGACAAAATTAGTGAATAATCAAAGAATGATTATCCACTAATCATCCCCTTTATTTCTATTCAAATATGCTCAATCAACATTTAAGATCTCAAGTGACTTCCTAAACACTTAAAGATTTACATATATATAGTTTCAAAATATATTTTAAAACATATAAATATAAATATATATATATATATATATATATATATATATATATATATATTATAAAATAATTAAAAAAAAATTATTAAAATACATGTTGATGAGTTGAAAGATCCACTGATCTCTAGGGAAGTTTGAAAATAATAAAAGATTTTCCTTGTATTTTTCAAAATACTTAATATTTAATTAAATATAAAAAAAAAGGTTAATAAGCTCCAATAATTCAAAATACCATCAAAATCTACTCAAATAATACTGAAAATTTTTCTGGAGACCAGCCATGTACTCAACAACATGCATGCCAAATTTTAAATAAAAATAATTTATACATAATTAATTAAAAATAAAATACATATTTCTGTATTTCTTAAATTACTAATAAAATAATAACCAAAAGGGTTTGATTTTATTTTTAAAATAAACTAGATGAAATTCTGAAAATTTTGATATATTATACTCATTTTTTGGTTCTGTATTTAATTTACTATAATTTTTCAAAGTTTCTATAATTAAAATCAATTAAAATACATTTTTCCTTAATTAAATGGCGGCGGTCGAACACGCGGCGCGCTCGGACTGGCGGGATCGAAACCGCGTGACGGCGGGGACACGCGTCGGCCGCGGGCCGCTTCACGCGGTTTCCACTTAACCACGTCAGCGGCTCTTGACAGCCGTTGGATTAACCGCGGGTTCGATCTAACGGCTGAGATCAGATCCCGCGGTTTGATCTCACCAGGAGAAGATCAAACGGCGGAGATTCAATCCCGCTGTTCCGAATGGACGGCCCTGATCTCGCCGGACGGCTGATCGAACGACAGATCGAAGGCGCAGTCGGATCAGGCCGCGGAAGGGCTCGATCTGGACCGTTGATCGAACGATCAACGGTCAAGAAAACGTACACTCACCGGAAACCGTGAGTGACGCCCTAGAAAACGTCTTTTGCCTCGTTCTTTTGATCGGATTGATCATTTCACTTGAAATTTTAAACACAAAGGGTAGACATGAACAGAAATAATGGGGAATAGTTTGTTTTAGCTAAAACCCTAAAAGCATAAAGCTATTTAGATCTAACTAATGTGAACTAGATCTAGGGTTTTAGGGAGTTATACCGTTAGATCTTCGAAATTTCTGGATGGATGAGCTTGTAGATTGTCCAAGTGAAGATCCCCAGCAGAAATCCGAGCTCGAACACGTCTGGATCGACTGCTATAGGCTTGGGACGGTCTAGGTGGTGGGCTCGCCGGAGAACTCACCGCCGGTGACGTGCAACCACTTGGATTTTGTAGTGGGGAGGTAGAGGAAGCTCTGGAGATTCAAAACGAACTGAGAGTTCAATCTGGGAGGCTAGGGTTAGTGAGAGAAGCTGCTTTTTTCAATATGCTCAAAAGTTGCTTTTCTCCCTATTCAAACGAGCTGGACTAGATTGGATGGCTAGGATTGATGCAGGGGCTTCCTAGATGGTGCCACGTGTCCCTGGGAAAGCTGGAAGGCTGCGGAAAGGGCTGGACAAGCCTTGCTCCTATTGGGTGGACTTGGGATGAGTGAGAGGAGACATTGCCACTTATGGCTAAACAAGGGATGGAGCTTGGTTAGAGGGCCTATTAGAGGGCTTTAGGTCACTAATAGGTCAGCCTTGGGGAGTTAAATCAGGGAAAAGGCTTAAAAGGCTGATTAGGACCTTTTAAAAGGGTCTAAACCCTAGGTTTGACCAAATTGACCAGTCAACTGGTCAATGGGGCTGATGTGGCATCCAAGCAGGTCACGGAGTCTTTCCAAGTGGCTAGATGGGTGTGGCTTGAGCTAGGTTCAATGGGTTGAAAGGTTTGACCATACAAATGGTCCCTTAAGCCTTGAGTTGACTGGTTGACCAGTCAACTCCATCAAGGGTTATGAAATTTTCATTTAGGTAATTCAAATGAGTTGATTAGGTGGATTGGAGGGTGGTTCCAAGAGCCATGCATGTCAAATGGATTAAGAAGGCTTAATGGGCCTTTAATGGGCTTCTAGGCCAAAACTGGTTGACTTGGTCAACCAGTTGGGTTCAGGGGCTAGAAATGGATTCAACAAATTCAGAATGTCATCCTGAGTCTACTGGATGTGGTCCCAGGGTTTGGAGGGGTCGATTTGGTCAAAATCACCATTTGAACCCTTAAGGGCTTGTTTGGTCAACCTAGGTTGACTTGGTCAACCAGGTTGACCCAGGGTCTGGGTTTGGGCTCAACAGGTTTGAAAAGGCATTTGGAGACCATTGAGGGTAGTTCCTGGGTCTGGGGAGGTCAAATTGATCAAAATCCCTATTTGAGTCCCTAAGGGCCTGTTTGGTCAACCTGGGTTGACTTGGTCAACCAGGTTGACCCAGGGTCTGGGTTTGGGCTCAACAGGTTTGAAATGATATTTTAAGTCCAAAGGAAGTGGTTGGATGGCCTAAAGAGGTCATTTGGGTCAAAACACATGTTTGGACCCTTAAAGGGCCTCTTGGGTCAAACCAGTTGACTTGGTCAACCAGGTTGACTCAAGGGTTGGAAATAGGTTCAAAAGATTTGAAATTACATTTGAAATTTGTTGGAGGTGGTTGCATTCAATTTGGAGCTCATTTGGTTTGAAATCCCTATTTGAGCCCCATAGGGGTATTTTGGTCAATTTTGACCTATTGGTCAACTGTGGTCAAAAATGGATCTGGAAAATGCAGTTTACTGCTCAATGGGTTAAAATCAAGGGTCTGGAAGTGATTGGAGGCTTGGATAAGGGTTCCAAGGTCAAGATCTCAAAGGGGTCAGGCTCAGTGGCATAGGCTGTAAATATTTGAAGGCTTTACACCCTTTGAACTTTAATTCAGATTCTGGGGTTAGAGACCTCAGAATGAGCTCAAAGTTGGAGGGTATCCTCTAGAGACATGTCTTATCACTTTGCAAGTGATAGACCCTAAATCAGAGATCATTTGACTGGGTTTTGAAATGTTTGGAAAATCTCTGAAAAGGGTGTTTAGGACAGGGCCTCTAGAGTTTGAATTTGAGTCTGAATTCTGGTTTTGGATTTGATTTGAAGTTTGAATTAATTTGGACTTGAATTGGATGGAGTTTGAGATTCAAATCGATCACAGGTAGGAATCAAATTGAAATTGGAGTGGATTAAATATAGGAATTGATTTAAAATTGAGGTTGATCAATGGTGGAGGTTGATTTGAAGTTGGAGTGATCCTAAGATCTAGAAAAATTCTAAGATCTAGGATTTAAGGGAATCCTAGGCTCTAGAATAGGCTCTAAAGTCTAGTTCTAGGAAAGATCCTAAGGTCTAGAGTGGATCCTAGGGTCTAGGATTAAATCTGGCTTCTGGAAGGGTCTTAGTGACCTCATACAAAAATGAGGTCAACAAATGGACCCCCAATGTGTGTGGTAGAAGGAACTTCTGCTGCACACATTGGCGTTGACCGAATGGAAGTAGAATTTTGGGAGTGAAAGGGAGATCATCTCCCAACCTCAAGCCTATAGGATGCTAATGGAAGACTTACACCTATTGGATAAGGAAAACTGGTAAAACCAAGGTAGGGAATACCTAACCTTGGGTCTAAGAAAGGGCATCACCCAACCTTAGGTCTACAGGATGCTGATAGAAGACTTACTCCTAGTAGACAAGGAAATTGGAGAAACCAAGGTAGGGAATACCTAGCCTTGGGTCTAAGGAAGGGCATCACCCAACCTTAGGCCTATAGGATGCTGATAGAAGACTTACTCCTAATAGGCAGATTAACTGGAAACCAAAGTAGGGAATACCTAGCTTTGGGTCTAAGGAAGGGCATCACCCAACCTTAGGTCTACAGGATGCTGATAGAAGACTTACTCCTAGTAGACGGATCAACTGGAAACCAAGGTAGGGAATACCTAACCTTGGGTCTAAGGAAGGGCATCACCCAACCTTAGGCCTATAGGATGCTGATAGAAGACTTACTCCTAATAGGCAGATTAACTGGAAACCAAAGTAGGGAATACCTAGCTTTGGGTCTAAGGAAGGGCATCACCCAACCTTAGGTCTACAGGATGCTGATAGAAGACTTACTCCTAGTAGACGGATCAACTGGAAATCAAGGTAGGGAATATCTAACCTTGGGTCTAAGGAAGGGCATCACCCAACCTTAGGCCTATAGGATGCTGATAGAAGACTTACTCCAAATAGGCAAATTAACTGGCAAACTAGGATGGTGCCACGAAGGGCGTACTCCGTCACTAGCGAATGGGAATCAGGATGGTGCCACGAAGGGCGTACTCCACCACTAATCCCCGAGTGAAATGCCAGGGTGGTGCCACAGAGGGCGTACTCCACCACTAGCGGGTCTAATCCTAAGGGAAGGAAGGACCTAACCTTAAGGAAAAGGCGAAGAGCGTAAAAAAAAAAAGAAAGAAGACCTTAAAAAAAAGGTAGAATCAAGTTATAAATCAAGAAAAGGAAGTTTTATTAATTGATAAAATGAGCTACATCAAGCATAGTATTTCTTAAGGAAACACCCATTGACAGGTAGCATCGGGTGGTTCCCTTTACAATCTACTAACTGATACGAGCCTCCTTCGTAGACAGTCTCTATAACGAAGGGTCCTTCCCATGTAGGTTCAAATTTGCCTCCCAGCTTCCGATGGGCCAAGATAGGCCTCCGAAGGACCAATACCAAGTCTCCCGCTTGGAAGGTCCTAGGTCGCACTAACTTATCATGGGCTTGAACCATACGGGATTTATACAACTCTAAACTTTGTTGAGCTTGGAGACGTCGCTCTTCAAGGCCTTCGAGTTCTTCCAATCGTAGTTTTGCATTTTGTTCATTGGTAATTTGATTCTGAACTGCAATTCTAAGCGAAGGGATTTGTATTTCCAAGGGTAAAACAGCCTCAGATCCATACACTAGTGCAAACGGGGTGGATTGGGTCGGGGTTCTATAAGTGGTACGATAAGCCCACAAAGCTTCCACCAACCGCTCATCCCACTGCCGTTTGTTATCATCAAGGGTCTTTTTGACGATTTGCACCAAGGTTTTGTTGAAGGCCTCGGCCAATCCATTCGCCCGAGGGTAATAGATCGTCGAATATCTCCAATCAATATTATGGCGCCTTACAAAACTATTGATTTTTGTAGACTTGAATGCGGACCCATTATCGGATATGATTCTGCGGGGTAAGCCGAATCGATATACAATATGGTCACGAAAAAATTTTAAGACATGGTGTGATGTTACGTTTCGTAGGGGAATTGCTTCCGCCCACTTTGAAAAGTAATCAGTCGCTGCTAATATGAAATGATGACCTCTCACGGAGGGAGGGTCAATCGGCTCAATGATATCCGTGCCCCAACTCTCGAAGGGCCACGAGGCTATCGTAGGGTGTAACACATTAGGCGGCTGATGTAAAACCACACCATGGACCTGACATTGATGACAGTGCTTTGCAGTATTCATGCAATCGTCAATCATTGTAGGCCAGTAGTATCCAAGTCTTTTAATCTTTAATTTCATTTTTGGACCCGATTGATGAGCACCGCACAGTCCTGAATGAACTTCATTAACAATTTTCTGGGCTTCTCGCTTGTTCAAACAGCGCAGCCACATGTGATCGAAAGACCGACGGTACAATAGATCGTTGACTAGTGCATATGATAGGGCACGTTTCTTAATCTGGTTGGAAAGTGATTTATCCTGGGGAAGCTTCCCTTCTTTAAGGTAATCGACCAAGGGTCGTCTCCAATCGCCTTCTTCGTCAGTCGTCGAAGAGGCAGAAAGGATCTGAAGGGGAGTCTTACTAATGTGTTCCAAATCTATAAGGGAGAGAGGTCTTACGACCCTGTATCTCTATAGGGATGGAATCCTCCTCAGGACATGCAAATTCCTTTGCAAGTTTTGCTAAGGCATCCGCCGCAGAATTGCTTCCACGGGGAACCCTATACAAAGTAGCAATGGGGATTTGTTCCAACAAGTGAAACGTGTACTGGTGATATTTTAGGAGATTCGGATTCAAGACTTTATAAGTTCCGGCAACTTGGTTAATAATTAGTTGGGAATCTCCAAAGATCTTAATCTCTTTAACCTCCTTTAGAATTGCAAGTTCCAAACCAGTTATCAGAGCTTCGTATTCAGCTTCGTTGTTTGTGCAAGGCTCCGATAAGTGGTAGGAAAAATGCATCATTCCTTTTTCTGGTGTAATAAAGATTAGACCGACTCCAGCCTTTCCAGGAATTATAGATTGTTGAGTCGCAATCCTACGGGAGGATGCTGCCCCATCAAAATATAATTCCCAGATGGCCTCGCCAGATTCCCCCAAACTCATGATTTGTTCGTCGGGTAAGTCATCATTCAGAGGAGAATCTGCTGGCAGCGGGTGTGCTGCCAGAAAGTCGGCAACAGCCTGTCCTTTCACAGCACGAAGAGGAGTGAAAGTAATCTCAAATTGCAACAATATCATAGACCAACGGGCTAAACGTCCAGACAACGTAGGTCGGGTCATAAGATATTGCAAAGGATTAACTCTTGAAATCAGACTGATTGAGTGGGAGAGCATGTAATGTCTCAGTTTCTGAGCTGCAAAAACTAAAGCAAGACAATGCTTCTCAATTGACGGGTATCGAATTTCAGTAGGAAGGAGTCTTCGACTAAGGTAGTAGAGGGCATTCTCTTTTCCTTAGTCGTTAACTTGAGCTAACAGAGCACCTAAAGACTCATCTAGAGCTGCGGTATAGAGGATTAATGGCTTTCCCGGAATCGGAGCTGCCAAGACTGGCGGGTTAGAAAGGTATTGTTTGATATCGTCAAAAGCATTTTGACACTTCTCGCCCCATACGAATTTAGTATCCTTTTTCGCAAGGACAGAAAAGGGTTGACATCTCCCGGAAAGATTAGAAATAAACCTCCTTATATATGTCAATCTACCTTGTAGAGACCTTAACTGAGTAAGGCTCTTAGGGGATGGCATATCTAAGATGGCTTCAATTTTAGCAGGATCTATCTCAATTCCGCGGTGCCTTACTACGAATCCTAAGAATTTTCCCGAAGCGACGCCGAAGGCGCACTTCAAGGGGTTCATTTTCAAATCGTAGCGGCGCAACCGTTCGAAAACAACTCTTAAGTCATACAAGTGAGCCTCTTTAACCTTGCTCTTGACAACTAAATCATCAATATAACATTCAACTTGATTATGAATTAAGTCGTCAAAGATACGGGTCATGGCCCGTTGGTAGGTTGCTCCGGCATTCTTTAAGCCGAATGGCATTACCTTATAACAAAAGATTCCAATAGGGGTTCTGAACGCCGTATTTCTCTCATCTTCAGGGGCCATCTTGATTTGGTTATAACCCGACGAGCCATCCATGAAGGAGAAAATAGCATGTGAGGAGGCAATGTCCACCATGAGTTCTGGTATTGGTAGGGGGAACTCATCCTTAGGGCATGCCTTATTCAGATCCCTATAGTCGACACAAATCCGAATCTGACCATTTTTCTTTCGAACTGGCACGACGCTGGCCACCCAAGAGGGGTATTGTTCCTCTCGAATGAATCCGGCCTCTGCCAATTTCTTAACTTCAGAAACGACTTGTTGCTCAATCTCTAAGCGCATGCGTCGAGGAGCTTGTTTAACAGGGATGGCATCATGCCGAACCCCAAGTTTGTGAACTGCTACCTCAGCAGGCAAACCTGGCATTTCGTCGTATGTCCAGGCAAAGCAATCCCTAAACTCGAATAACAACTGGATTAAGTCTTGGGTTTCACCCTCGCTCAACAGA